>QQSS02005570.1:0-20008 GCA_003687565.2 Craspedacusta sowerbii | reverse complement strand
AGAACTGGTATAAAATTGGTGTTAAGGTATTTTTCAAAAATCCCAAAAATCCCTCCCGGTTTTGTACATGCAAAAATTCCTCCCGGCCGCCCGGGGATTTTTGGGAGGGATTTTTGGGTGGGATTTTCGGGAGACCAACCCTGTCTGCGCCTCCATTTTCTCCATTTTTTAAAATCTACTTTATGAAATTTGTTCTCCAGCTCCAATAATGCGATTTTCAATAATATTGATCTTCATTGCCAGTTCCTCAACTTTGCCAATTACCTCGTCTTTAAATCTAGTGAGGTCCTATTGCTATGCAAAGTTGGAATTAGATTCTCAAAATACGACTTGATCTCCTGTGATAGCATTTCTGGAACCGATGCTTTTCGTTGGCGAACCATAAAGTGTATGTAGATCGGATGTGTGCTTGAAAATAACTTTGACCGACAGTAGAAGGCTCCTCTTTGCCACTTGCAAATAAATAAATCAATAAGTCATTGCTGAGGAGCTCGGCACACTCGATAAATCGTTACTCACATGTCGATTGCATCAGAGCGCGCAGAAACGTGACCGCTCTCCAAGTCGCAAAGGCCAACACGAGGGCTATGTTGGAGATCCTATTTTAGATTCTTGAGACATGGGACCCTAGGTCACTTTTTATAATTTGTCTGTGCCAAATATGAGATGACAGAATTACTTTCCACACTAACTTTTAAACTGTGATGCCATAAAAAGCGTATTAGAAAATCCATTGCATCCTTATTTTCTATGACATGTAGCTAAGTAAAAGTTAGAGGACAGTAGCACTTAAACTTATTACAAATGCAGAATTTGCATGCAACAGTATGACATGCTATTTTTTTTACATTTTTAGTTTGACTTTTTACTTTAATACTTGAAGCCAGCCTAAAAATGATAATTTTTTGACTTTTTCCTCCTCTCCAGTATAGTTACTATGTTTTAGAAATGCAGTCTTGTTATTTAGTTATTTTGAATCTTCTGTGGAGATTCTCCTTTCTTGCTAGTCAAGGTCAATACGTTTTATTTTCTACTGTTCTTCTACCAGGGAGTCAAAAGAAAATACCCAGTGACTAAATATTTAGTATAAGTGGCTGTTTCAGTAGACCCTGAGTAGTCGTTGAAAAAATCTCGCGCTCTTAAGAGCCAAGTCAACGAATACATGATAAAATATGTGACAACTCTGGTCGTTTCTAAGATCGCATTTTTAAAAAACGAAGTATACAAAATAAATGAATAAATAAATAACAACAGGCTGAAGCACACATCCTTGAGTCGTTTAAGATATTCTTAGCCTTGAAGATTTACCCATCGAGGCTCTTCATTTCTACTCAAGTGCCATAAATTGTTGTATTGTGAATATGTAAAACGTTAACTTGCAGTTTACTTGCAGCAGACATTCCTTGTAGTCTTCAATAGAAAGCTAACCCCATGTAAGTGCTATAGTTGTGCCAGAGGAACCTTAAATTACCTTGCTAAAACGCCGCCCATGTGAGCCCCAGAATTAATAAAATTTGTTTACCTTCATGTATCGCGGCATACCGTAGTAAGGCTATGCTGGCCTGGGCTTGTTAGGAAACAGACAATTTTTTATATTCAAGTGACCTCCTTATGTTTTTTAATTTTCATAAAGAAAAGCAGCAAAAAAATTCAAACGCTTTAACAATTTTTTAATTCATAAGCCAGGTTTGTATGAGAGCCAATACGGGGCAAATGCTCAATTGATTTAAGGGGAGGTCGCTTGGGCTCCATCGTTTGTCTAGCCCATTATCTTTTAGCACGTACTCAATGATTTAGTATGCAGTGCTTGAACATTATGCTTGAATTCCCAAACTTAATGCGGAGAATACTTATCATCTCACAGAAGAGCAGAAGATGAGAAAGAAGAGTAAATAGCAATGTGTTACGAAAAAGTTTTAACGTTATTAAACTTTGTTCTTCGAAAGAATCAAAGAAAATTAGCTGACTTAAAGCAGTTCTATAAAAAAAAAACTAAATATAAGAGATAACTTAGGAGGCACGATTGCCAAGTTTAAGCCTAACTGTTTGGAAGGCAATAAGATTGGCGAAAGTAAACTATATATTTAGTGATGTTTGTATGAGCCATTTCTTATGCAAGCTTGAGCCATTAATTATGCCTGCTAGGGTCATTAATGATGTTTTCGTGGTTGCCTACCTGTGGAGAAGCTTCTAGAATTAATGACTTGAACACGAAATTCGCATTACATTTGAAAGTAGTATTTTTACTCGCAGCGAAACTAAATGGTTTTGAACAATTATGCGTCTGCTTGAAGAGAAAAAGTCACTGAAGTTTCAAGTGAACCAAAGCGTCTTTTGAGTTGCTTGTCTGCTCCCTCGTACAAGCACCAACACACCTGGCAGGTACCCAGTCAAAAAAGAGTAAATCTAACCCGCGCAAGTCCTAACGCAAAAGTAAGTACAAGGCTAAGTCAAAATTGCCTCCACAACATCATCAGTACCTACGAAAATCCTACCTCACGATTACAAGCAGCAGACAAAGATAAAATTGTACTTTATATTATGATATGTATATACAAGAACCCAGACATACGCAGCCATTAAAATGGTTTTCGCTTTTCTCCTGAGAAGAGTCTTCGGTATTACAACTATAAACTATCGATAATAAGGTTTATACGCCGGTTATAGTCGAAGACACCTTCAAGCTCGATGTTAGTACTGCCTTGAGCCCCCGTTCATGAAATTGGCAAAGTAAGTTTATTGGAGTACTTCCTTTAGAAGCATGTGATTGCACTTGTATTAAATAGAACTTCATGGGAGTGCGTGCTTTGGTAGCATATAATTGGAATATATATCAAATAATAAATACCCAATACTTCGGGTATACTAGCATAAGATCCATTCCAGCATTAAAGGCCGTAGTGATCTTTCCTCTTACTCTGTTCCCGCAAATCGGGTCCTGCTATTGCAACACTCCGCCTGTCCATCGTGGAATGAAAAAAACGCCAAAATCGCTGAACGCTGAATCAGATGGCGCCAAAGTTAAGGGCGCGAAAAAAACTCGCGCCAAATAGACCACGCGAAATTGGTTGGCGCTAATTTGCTCGGCGCTGAATTGGCTGTATCCCTAATATACTCCTGTAATCAGCAACTCAATCAATCAGTGAGTCAGTCCGTATGTTAATCAACCAAGATGCCTAGGAGCAAACAAATCAATCAATCGACAATTAAGTCAATAAAATCAATCAATCAATCAATCAACATGGTAACCAGAGAGTAAATTAAATCACAACAAATTAAATCAATCAAAAAAAATCAGTGTTAATTAATCAAGAAATGAACAAGCATATCACTAAATCAGTAAATGATTACGTCGCTTCATAAGACTAGGCTTCAATTAAGATACTTTGGAGATAACCAATCAATCTATCTGATATATAGTTCAATCAATCAATCACTCAATCAATCAACCAATAAGTCAGTCAGTCAGTCAGTCAATCTATTAAATAGTAAAGTAATCAATTAGTAAACCAAAAGTTTAATAAATCATATCAATCTATCCACCAATCACTCCATCAATCAATCAACCACTCAATCTTTCAATCGATTGATATGATTTTTATTAGAACGTTGAATTACACGTCCGAACGATAGTATTAACGCAAGTGGGATAAAGATGAAGACTTTGTTTTGATTCAGATTGACGGCTTGAATGGGGTTTTGTGTCAATGTGTTACTTGCATTGCAGGATCCAGCAGCAGATGAAGTTACGTTTCTGCCTGTCTCGCTCACATCTGAAATTCTATTCGACCAGAGGCTGTATGGCACAGAATTTGGACCTGGGGCCTTATTATTTCATAATTGGAAACCGAAAGCCAGATAAATTAGAGTAAATGGGTTATTTTGTAATTACATTTTGCTATTGATCTAAGCAACTTTTTAATGGGGATTTCTACAATGATTGCATTTTATTATTTTTCCCGCCTTATACAGACAGACATGATTTGTTTTCGCACTGACTACAATTAAGAATCCAATCTCGCCAGCCACCACTCAGCTTTAGAAATTTCCGATCTTTTCTTGAACTTGTAGTTCTGCCTTCTTATAAGCCCAACCTTTCCAGTTGCATACGTTGGCTCCTCCTACCATCATTATACGCGACAAATGCCACACAAGAAAGCTTCTCGATAGTCCACGTTCTGTCAGAATTCATAAGGTGAGATGTCGATACGAATTAGCTCAGGATGGGCGATGCGTTTTCCTATGGCAAAGATGTTCATCCTCAAAACACAAGTCCGGCTGCAACACTGTGCTTAAACTCTACAGTTGCTGCGAGTGCGAGATTAAACTTGCGTCGATGTCGTTTTTCTTTCCAATTCTGGACTCGTCTGAACTCAAAGCTTACGACTGCTTTTCTACATCCAGTCCACCACCAACGAATAATCCCCAGATCATGGAACGGTTATTGATGGCAAAGGACCGTACCCTCAACCGCGCGAAAGTGTTAGCCCGGAACATAGAGCAAGCAATGAACGACGCCCAGACGATTTCCGGAGGAACCTAGGAAACCGTCAACCGAGTTTAAGGGTCTAAAGGTTTCTTCAAGAGAACACCAGAGACTGCGAAGCTGTTAATGTCCGAAGGTCGGTGCACTCACTGCGGCCGGATTGGTCACACAGCAAAGGAGCCTACTTGCCCAGTTCTCAACGAAACATGTCGATACTGCGGTATAAAGGGTCATTTCAAGAGGGTTTGCAAAGGTACCGCAGCACCAAGACGAAAAGACGATCGGGTAAGGCACGTTCAAAAGGTCAGAACCAGTGATTCAAGTGGAGGTGGAAAAGTCCGAATTCTACATAATCACACTGCAACACCCGAAAAAGCGCGATCCAGACTGTCATTTTGGATCACAGTGGATGTCATTCATCGTCACGGTAAGACGCCGCCGCTCGACCTGCTTGTAGACACGGGTACTTCATCGTCGATCCTACCGATTTCGATATACAGGAAGGTGTGCAGAAATGGCTTGATCAAGCCGTCATCGGTTTAATCTTCGACATACGGGGAAAAAGAAGTTAAGATACTAGGAGAACTTAAAACAGCCCTACGGCGCACGAACCGCACCAGCCACGATCGCTTCTTGATTGTCGATGTGGAAGACGACCCACTTCTGGGAATGGACTTCTGGTATGGGATTCAGTGTTCGGGATTATGAGGGCGTCCAGATCCGCCGTCTAAACGAAAAGGACGTTCCAGACCTATTTCCTACTTTGTTTAATGAGAAAGTTGGATGTCTGAACGGGTTTGAGCAGAAGATCCGTATCCGGGAGGGTGGCAAACCAGAAGCATGTAGACTGCGAAGGGCACCCACGGCCTTACGAGAAATGGAGTCTGATGGAACCATAGAGTGCATTGACCACTCCGAGAGGGTTCACCCGATGTTAGTTGCCCAGAAGCCGAATGGTGATGTCCGAGTGTGCTGTGACCTCAGAACCTCAACGAAGCAGTACTGTCAGAGAGATTTCCTACACCGACTACCGAAGAGCTACTCAAGGAAATAGGTGGATCCATGCTATTTGCAAAGTTGGATTTCAAAAGGGCGTACCATCAGGTAGCTTTGTCCGAGGAATCAAGACCCCTCACTACTTTCCTTACACCGCTAGGATTGCACCAGTATTGCCGACTACCGATGGGGTACAAATGCGCCGGTAGTGTGTTTCAGAAGGCAATATGCTGCATGATCACCAGAGTCGAATGCGTTATGCCTCTCATGGATGATGTCCTGATTCATGCTCTAGACCTGAAAACTCTGGATGCCCGAATTCGATCATGCCTGGAACGTTTCGCTGCAAAGGGAGCTACACTGGAACCACGAAAAATGGTGCTCGGAGTAACAGGGGTGGAGTTTGCTGGACACGTTATTTCCGTAGATCCAGTAAAGCCAAAGCTGAGCAACATGGCAGCTATATGGAATATGCCAAAAGAAGGAATTATCAACGTTCCTGGGGATGGTAACGTATTACATTTGATTCATTCCAGACTTAGCCACTCTGGTGGAACCCCTTTGGGAACCACTGCGGGATGCAGGGTCCGCGCAGCAACCCCTCGACTGGAATGCCAAGATGACGCAAGCATTCAATGCGGTGCGTGATCACCTCGTCTCATCACCGACTCTGGGCCTGTGTAGAAGGGCCAACCTCTGATAATCACAACGGATGCATCTGAAGTAAGAATCGGAGCTACGATATCCCAGATTCGCCCAAATGGAACTGAGGTTACGCTTGGATTTATCTCGCGGACGCTATAACCCAGTGAGCGGAACTACAGCTTCATGGAGATGGGGGACTTGCAGTCGACTGGGCCTGCTCACGATGGAGGTGGTACCTGTGGGAATCCGAATTTACCCTCAAGACAGACCACAAGGCACTGGTCTCACTCTTCAACAATTCCATGGGATCACGAGGGCAGAAGCCGAGACGAATCGCGAACTGGTACCTTCGACTTGCAGAGTACGACTACAAGGTTGCATACCGCCCCG
The DNA here is from genome assembly GCA_003687565.2 of Craspedacusta sowerbii. Lineage (NCBI taxonomy): Eukaryota > Metazoa > Cnidaria > Hydrozoa > Limnomedusae > Olindiidae > Craspedacusta > Craspedacusta sowerbii. The sequence continues at coordinate 13,491 of QQSS02005570.1, read as the reverse complement.
GAAAGCAGAACGTGGTAGCCGACGTACTGTCTCGCCTACACAGCACAGAGATTATGGGAGATTCAGAATCCCATCACATGATTGCTGCTGTGCGAGCTCTTGCCTTGCTGAAGAAAGAAATTTAAGATGCCACAACCAAAGAAGAGAACTTGGCACGGATTGCGAAATACCTGTGCAAGGGATAGCCCAGAGACATACCACGCGAGCTACGACCATATTTCCAGGTGCGGAACGAGCTGTCATTGTTGAGGGTTGCTTGATGCGTGGAGAACACATTGTTGTGTTACCAGCTTCTCTTCAAGAACGGATATTGACCTTGGTACATGAAGGTCACCCGGGAATCGTTTGCTGCAATCAGAGGCTTTGCTCGGAATACTGGTGGCCCCAGAGCAGTGGAGACGTGGATCCAAAGGTGCGCTCCATGCCAGGAATCCGATAAGATCGCAAAGTCACAAGAACTTCCCTGCAGCCCATCCCGATCCCAAGCAAACCGTGGACTAAACTTGCGCTAGATATCGCTGAACCTTTTGGAACAGCTCCGCCGACCCAGCGATTCCTGTTGGTGTTGCAAGATTACACTTTGAAATGGCCTGAAGTTGGCACCTGCGGAAGCCCAACTAGCGAAAACCTTAACGAACTCCTCAAATCAGTGTTCGCCCGCACAGGATTCCCACACGAACTTGTTACAGATAATGGAGCGCAGTTTTTGTCAAATCTATTTCAGGAGTACTTGAGAGAACGAGGTACTTCCAATTGACAGCCGTGTACAATCCCTCCACTAATTGTATGGTCGAGAGACTCAACCGGGTGCTCAAAGAAGGCCTGGATACATCGCTGATGAGCCGTGGACAAAGATACTACGAAACCTACTTATAGCTTATCGGGGCACGCTTCATTTTGCTACAGGACTGATGCCTTTTGAAATCTTAAACGGATTTCGTCATCAAATGAGGACAATTCTTTCAAATTCAATTAGTTGACACGAACGAGGAGCCGATGGATCAGATTCCCACTTGAGACGATACCAGCAGAAGTACCGTAACCGGTCAGATGAAGTTAGCAAGGCTCGTCCAACACGGATATCAGTTGGGGATTTGGTTCGCTACCTACTCCCAGCCTCAGCAAAAGGCCTGCCTCGATGGTCCCGACCAATACGAGTGACACGACAAGTGGGACGAAGTACATTCCGTCTTGCCAATGGAAGGGCGTGGAACTCTCGAAAACTCAGACTAGCCGGACCCGCCAAAATGGAGACCGTAGATCTGGAGGAAACCCAACCCGAGGACACTCTGGAGATGACGAAACACTAAATTAGATACAGGTGCTCCAACAGTTCCTGCAAAGCTCGGTCAGCCAGTAGCCGCACATCGGCACAAGGACAACAGCCAAGCTGCTGTCATAACGCCACGTGAACGCCCACGGCGTATGCGTCGCGGAACAGAGAAGCATCAAGCTAGGTTTACCTAGCAAACGTGCTCTCGATGCGGAAGGGGTGGATGTTGTGTCCCAGCCCTTCCAGTATGGACTTGACTAACCGGCTTATGTTATGTATACACACGATTCGGTGCCATTATATTGGAGGCACGATTGTATTTTAGTCAGTCTCGCGAAGCTGTCATAGAGAGAGGACTTAAAATTTTTAGGTTCGCCTTCAGGGAGTGTTTGTAGCGTTTGCACTGGCCGCCACAAAAGTGAGTACCACGGGCAAGCTGGCTGTAGAAGACATGCTTTGGAATGCGATGATCATCGATACGAATGACGTGTCCGATCCATCGCAACTGGTAGCCCATTAGAATTGCTTCAATGCGACTAATTTCGTTTCAGAACTAACTTTTTTAACACTTAATCTTGCCACTTGATGTTAGCAATTTTCCTGTGACATGGTAGATGGGACTGGTCTAGCTTGGTAATGTGCCGATGGTAGAGGATCCAGGATTCACATCTATACAACAGTGTGGTACGCACCACTGCTTTGTACACTTAAACTTTTTTGGCTAATTTAATGCCATAGTCTCTCCAAAATCGCTTTCTAAACCTACCGTATGCGGCATGGACCTCAGTTAGGCGAGAGTTAATGTCTTCATCGATGCTTGCGTCTGCTGACAGGGTGATGCCGAGGTAGCAGAACTTGTCGACCACCTTGCGTGCTTCATCACCCGCCTTGATGACTGACGCGGCATGCGTATGCCTGTTCGTTTGCTTGAACTTAACTTCAGTTTTTTTCCAGACTTATTGTCAGTCCATACCTGCGAGCCAAAAGACTGAAAGGGTCAAGATCTGCAGGGCATTTTCCTTTGAGTCTCCCATGAGCGCACGGTCATTAGCAAAGAGCAGGTCACGTATTAAGGCTGAGAAGACTTTGGTGCAATCTTCCAATCTGCGTAGGTTGAACAAAGTTACCATCAGTTCGGAACTGAATCGGAACACCAAGGTTGCAATCCTTAAATGCAAGATGTAGCATCATGGAAAAGAAGACACTGAAAAACAGTGGGGCAAGCACACAGCCTTGTTTGGTACCATGGAATGGGGCTGAGGTTTCGCCATTGTCAAGAACGCAACCCGACATGCTGTCGTGAAAGGACCGAGTGATATTGAAGAATTTCTGTATGCATTGATCTTTCTCAGAATTTTCCAGAGTCACTCCATTTGCACCGAGTCGATGGCCTTAGAAAGGTCTACAAAGATCATTTCTAGATCCTGATCATGCTCGCGGCACTTCTCCTGCATTTGTCGTGCAGAGAAGGTCATGTCATTAGTACCTGGAAAGGCAAAAAAAACCGCATTAGATCTCAGGCTGAACGTCATGATTGTCAAGATTGACGTGAGCTGACAGCCGATTATGTTAGACACGGGCAAGAATTTTGGCATCTGTTGAGAGTAGCGAGATGCCTCAGTCGTTGTCACAGCAGGCACGGTCTCTGGAGCGCAGATTCCGTATCCCACATGTTCAGGAAAAATCCAGTGAGACGTTGCACAAGTTTATTCCCACCTTCTTTGTAGATCTCAGGTCGAATCGAATCGGCACCAGGATCACAATACATCTGCATGATGGCGCGGAGCACTCCCTTTGCATTTAAAGGCCGATTCAACTGGTCATTTTCAGTCCGCTGAGGAATCTCACTAAGGACCGTGCCATCAAAATCTCTCGGCATGTGCTCCGGGTCGGTTATGATAGTGGTGCTGACCTTTCGAACGCATGGAAGTGGAGCCAGAGTCAATGGGTCCACATGTTGTCCAGCCTTGAGGTGTCGTAGAGTCCCTTCAAGTCATGAAGGTCAGCTGCATCTTGAAGCTCCTGCGACTTGCGCTTCCACCAGGTGTTCTTTATTAATCGTTTTGATATACCATTACTGCGGAGTGGATTATGGTGAGAAAGGCTTGCGGAGTCCAGTCCCACTTTCTCTTCTTACGGAGCATACCATTTTTGTCCACAGGCACAGAAGCTGCGACGTGTAGACTGGCAAGCACAGGTGCAAACTCAGATATAAGCGGTGCACCTAGACAGATAGGTCTAAAGAGACTTAGCGAGCTCTGTCTGCCCCGGTTTTAATTCAGAGTTTTCCTTCTCCTAGACAGACTGCCACTCAATGCAACGGGCTCTGTCTGACCGAGTCGACCGGTTATAGCGCCCATGGCACGCTTTTGCCCCTGCTATGATTATATTTACCCGTGCAACGTAACGATGAGGCCAGCATCTGGACTTGGGAGTAGAATCTTCTCAGCATTTTAAAGAGGCACTCCGGACCAGTGGCATGCCTTGCAATTTCAGATTTAGCCTCAGCGGCAGCGGTCCTGAGTTGGTAGCGCTACCATTAATCCTCATAAATCTTGCCAACATAACACTTCCTGGGAGCAGAAGACGTGTCCTCTACTTGACGGTAATACCAGATGGCGCAGCTGTCAGTTTCATGCACCACTTGCTTATGCAGATGACCGGTGGATGGGCCTCAAAGAACTATGAGTATGATGACACAGTCAGGAGAAACGCACCACTTAAATTTCCAAAAAATTAAACGAAAATAAAGATTAAGGATTTTGGCCGTTAGACATGCTCAAACGGCGTGACTTACAAAACTGCTTTGCAGTTTATAAGCCAATTTAAAGGTTAGGTTTGGAAAACTAACAATTGCGTATCTTTGAGCCATCTAAGTCGTTTCGTGTTAAGAATGACTGGATTTCTTTAAAACTAAAAACATATTTTCATATTTGCCAAGTTCTGTCTGCCTTAGAAGCACTAAAAATTCGAAGGTATGAGATAATAACGTGATATATGTAAAGAAAAGAAGGTCGCTAAATTGAGCAGTCTGGTTGGCACTCTAAGAGGTGCTACAAATGCAGGGCATGGCCATAGCTTGTACTAGATCCTTCAGCAACTCAAAGTTGCGCTACTTTGGAATGTTAGCTGGCTGCTAAAGCGCCGTGCATCGGCAAACAGAGTGAGGCAAAAACTTTGCTCACTCTGCGGCAGCATATGCTTGCGAGGTCTGAATCTGCATCACCTCGTTTTCAAACATTAAAATTATTGCCAAGTAGAATTCAACTTTAATTTTCCATTGCGCGATAGATTTCCCTGCGAAATTAACAGCGGCGATGCACTGCCCACTATTATTAGCACTACTGCCAACAAGGATGATTTTCATTCAACACCACGAAGGAATATATTGGCTGCAGAATTATTTCAAGAGCATACTCAACCCGAGTAAATCTAGATGTGATTTTGATGAGAGCCGAAGAACCGAAGAATGATAATGACCAATGAGGCAATAAACAGATGGAAGAAAGATTCCTTTTCTCCTTGAATAATGGCAAGGTATCTCATCTTATAAGCTGAGACTCTTTAAATTAAAAAGTGCGAAATTGCCGTTCTGGAGAGAAAGATGAAAATTGCAACCACCCAAAATCATGTCCAATCTGGTTCCTGCAAGTAGGACCTGACGCTGCGGATACACCTATCTACAAGTATTTGCTGGAATTGCGAGTCTCAATACTTAAGTGCGAAGTATTTTTTTCCACAGGCACAGACGTGCAACAAAATCTTCACTTATTTCTGCTTGTCAAATCTCTTTGAGCGAGTCACAATCCTGAGCTAATAATAAAGCCTGCTGGTGAAAAGCACAACCTGTCAGTTTGCTTGACCAACAGAGCATCTTGGTGTAGAGTAAACAGAGAGCCTTGGGTTCAGCAGCACCTGCTTGACTAGCTGTCTCCAAAGCCTTTCGAAGTGTAAGAGTTGCCTCGTGTGTGTACCCAGGTGCCCATCGTAACACGTCATCTAATACAATTCTGCACTGCTCTAACTGCCCGCGGAACACGCGACATCTTCTCGGTGTAACGAACTGTTTGGCCGAACTGAAGAAGTGTCGGCAAACAGTGGATTGAAAGTAAGCGCGATTGGAGGTGTTTTGATGGAGACAGCCGAGCAAACAGAAAATTAAGAAATTGTTGACCTGAAAGACCAGCGACGAAATACACTTCTTGAGTTGCGCTGGGGCTTACATTTGACTTCGTCTTTTATTACGGCTTATATGTTATTGGCATGTTCAAAGGTAGACTGGATATTATTGAATGTGAAATACATGAAAATCTTTGATATATTTATATCAAAAGCGGTCATTTGGCTGAATAAGTAAGTGACTCCTCTTAAACTTCAGAGAGTTTGTGGAGTTTTTTGTTGAGCAAGGGGTGACAGTTCTCAGCAAAAGCATTATGAGGAGTGTCTTGAGAGCTGAATGATTAGGTGTAGTCTTTGTTTGCGCTCATGGTGAAATCAGAGTCAACCATAGCACATAGAAGAGATGACGAGAGCCTTAAAGATTGCTGCCTGCTGTATTTGGTTCTGGACATGCATTAACGGTAAGAAGTGGCTTTTACATCAGTCATGAATATCTTGAACACTCATTATTACACTAAACACCTTTATGTATTGGTCATACTGCGATAATTATATTTATACCAATTTGCATCGCTAGTCGACCTGAGAGGCAGAAAAAGATAAAATTATAGTTACATTTCCCGGATAAAATCGCTTCATACATGTGTTCAATGTTACTCGCATCAAACAAGAATGGAGGCGCTTATATATATATATATATATATATATATATATATATATATATATATAACCTTCCGTGTGTTATGGTAGCACACAACAAATAGTGCTCTATGGGTTAACCAGAGCAGTGATATTAGTGAATGAGAAGCTGAGTCAAAACTAAGTTAGATCTTGACAGACTGTTTCCTGTTTCTACATTCATCAGAAGATCTTAAGCTCTCAACAGATGAATACAGGAGAGACTTATCCGATAATATATATATATATATATATATATATATGTGTGTGTGTGTGTATATATATGTGATACTTGTACGCATCTCCAATCGTATTTGATTCGAAAAATAGTAATCAATAGAAACAGGTATTGTTAGCTGAAATATAAACTGTATAAAGAAACGTTTCAAGGGTACCTATTCTTCAAGTTCTTCATTTCCATTTCGGTTGGTGCATCGCTGCATGCTTATTTGTACTCTGTGTTTCAGGCATGGAAAATCAATTTCTTATCATGGATTTTACGAAAGGTAAAATTACAGGGTCAACTGGTGCTATATGCACTATCAACAATGGAGCCTACCCAGCAGGAGAGTTCCCAAGTGGGACTGCCAAGCCAAACATGGAAATCTCTTCGTTGAAAACTGTACTACCGCAGTCTAAAATCCTGCCCATTCAGAGAGTGATCAGCGTGGAGTCAGTAACAGTGCTTTGTCAAAACCCAAGCCATCGCGGCCATTGCGCAAAGTGCGAGAGTGAAGAGTTAAGCACATCAGTGAAAGCCAGACTCAACTACCGGACTGCATTTATGGCCGGATCGCAATTTGAGGACTTGGACTGTCTGCAAGGCGTCTCCGGGAAGCTTTTAGTGCAATACACGTGTGTAAACGAACAAGGTAATGTTGCCTGAAGGACTTACCTTAAAAATAAGTCTCAGATAAGGGAGAGAGAGGGGTAGAGTGAGAGTACACAAGCCCAGCAACCTGTATATATATATATATATATATATATGTATCCTCTATTAGGACACATTTGCACCCCTATGATGACACATTTATAAAAGTAGCTTCATTCTGTGATTGATTTTTGAGTTCGATTGGTGCTCCTTTGTCACTCGTCGATTGACCCCTAAACCAATACTCAAAAGCGCTTAGGAAGTTTTTCGTTACGCAGGAGCTCATCCACTTGCGAAATTTTGCATAAGAGCTTCAATTGAAATTTTCGCAAGGACCTTCTTGAGTGTATTGATTGATTTGCTAAATTGATAGTCATTCACATAGATCTCAAGTGCGGTGACATGCAGAATTGCTTGGCCCGACATCGAACTTGTATTTCTGGACTGCATGGAGGGAAGTGTTCTTGCCTTGAAATTCCGGATAAAACTTGGAACTACCCGGTTTGCTCCGGTAAGCCTGGTTCTGCAATGAGTTGCCTCTCCGCTACCTTGCTGTGTCATAAATTTTCAAATGCTTAAGATGCGCATAAAAATGGTTGACATCTTGGATCTCAAAATTTTAACCTCTAAAATTTCCAAGCACTTGCTTAATAAACTTTATATATATATATATATATATATATATATATATATATATATATATATATATATATACAACTGTAATAACAATAAAGACTGCTTCATTAAATTGGCTTATTTGGCATTTTTTAATCGTATATAGGTCAGTATTATTCCAATACACGAACTTGTACGGGAGCCATTATTTTGATGGAAGAAGAAAACGTTCGCGGTAATGCTGATGAATAAAAGTTGTGGAGTTGAGCCGGATAAACAAGCTGTTTCAGGAATCGAACACCCACATTTTGCACAACCTCGCTTTTGAATACTCTACTGTTTACTGCGCCTAATGTTGCTATACTAGCCTCGAAAAGAAGTTGTTTATCCTTTAAATATTTTGCGGAACTTAATGCCGATCAAACCTTATACCTGACGTGCCTCGTAGTTAAATGTTCGTATAAAATAGTTTTTTTTTTTGATCGACTGTCTCGATGAAAGCGCTCGACAAGAGACTTTTTTCTCTGCAGAAATATATCGCGATCGCAGCTAAAAGTAAATGTCGTAGTTTGCCAATTTCAAGATCATCAGAAATCTTTCTGCAGTTGAAATCAGCTGCTGTATAAATCCAAACTTGCTCGCAACGTTTAAACAGCTTGGGGACAATATTGGTCAAGCAAAAATTGATACCCAAGGCCTCAGCAAGTAACATAACACGTTTTAAAAGAAAAGATGCTGCATTAACATCGAGGAGAAGTAGGAAGGGTCTATTTATGAGGATCAAAAAATCCATATATAACATAATGCTATAGAAGTAGCTAGCCATAATCTTCTAGGTGAAACTGTGCTATTTCATGGCGCTTCCAAATAAATTTAGCCGTATCATTAGAGCAAGACACCACCCAAAAAGGCACTTTGTAACCCTGTCGTATTTGCTGTTTAGGTGCTCGTTATCTTGGATGTCACAACTTGTCTAGAGACTTTCCCGAGCTCCGCCTGAATGTATCGACACACGTAAACCCGGAACTGTGCATTCAAATCTGCCAAATGAATGGATATGCGTACGCCATCTTGGCAGGCATCAATCAAGGTTGCCTTTGTCAGCAATCGGTCAATCAGTCAAGCAGAGTTGAGGATTTACACTGCTGGAAGTCGTGCCTGATAGATCCATTGACGAGCTGTGGAAACTTTCCTTTTGGTCATGTGTACAACACAGGTAACATTGAAATTCTCATCAGGAATTTCTGGAAACTGTGTTTTGGTTCTAGCAAATCTTTTTGGTGTTTTATTGGTGGTTGAAGTCGAAAGACGTTCGCCTTTTGGTCGCTTTTGGGTCGCTTGAACCTCTTGGTTGCTTGTTGCTACGATTTTTCGTGTGGATGATTGAAATATTCAGAACGTTGCAGGTATGCCTTAACTACAACATTTTTTAATCAATTAGGAATAGAAACCACCGCTGGCGGACCTTGCAACAAAGGAACCAGTTGCCCGAACGGCACATACTGTATAGCGGCATATGACGCAGGAATTTGCATATGCAATAACAGCGCCATCGAAAAGAATATCAAATGCTACGGCAAGTATTTACTAGTGTTTGATTAAATACGTTTGGCCATGAAAATAAAATGGACACGGAGAATATATCCAGATGGTTGGGCGACCGATTTTTTCCTATTCTTTACAAAATATATAATCAGATAAAACTCAGCAGTCTCATGACAGTCAAGTTTGTCCTTGTCATGACAACCAGCTAACACATCGATAATACATACACAATGTAAACACGAGCACACGCATACACGCATAAACACACACACATATATACATATATATATATATCATTGCACATATGTAGATATATATCTTCATATATATATATATATATGTATTCTATATCATGTCATATCGCAGTAGTTGCCCCGATATTCAAAGCACATGGTATTGCCTTCCTGCTGGAGCTGCTTATCTTTCATCTTTCTTTTCAATTCATTAAGATCAATTCCCAGTGTCAACGTTTTGGGTGCTCCATCCATGCTCAGTTCAAATGGCTATGACCAGGTGGCACTCCCATCCTTAACATAAGCACGTTAATTCTCCCTATTTGTAGTTGGCTTGCTTTTTCACTTGTGATTCGGTGCGTCGAACTTTAGTTTTTGGCTTGACAGGTTTCGAGGTTTAACTGGACATTGATTAGCGAAGCTGTCTCTTCTTTTAGGCTGCCTGAGTGGTTGGACATCAGGTCCGGAGCTAGAAGATTGCTACTCTGTCACATCACCGCGGGCAGTCGTCGACAATAAAATAAACGCTACTAAATGCGCTAATATTCATGGCGAACCCTTGAAATTAAGAACGATCACTGGAGTGGTGTACCTTCTTCGGTTTATGATGGAGTTGTATCGATCGCTTGGCTTGAATGAGCGACTGAATGAGACTGTGCTGTCCCCATCTGTGTACAGTGGTCAGAAGGACATGCCGTCGCATGAACCGGTTTGCCAAAGACCAAAAAGTAATTGTTTGGTATCTTAGCTAACCATGTGGTAATATCGTCAGTTCATGCTAGCAGTTAACCAAATAAAAGACATAATCTTGTGCGTGGATTTAGTCTTCAGCCATGGTGCAACCGTACAATTTCCAGCCACCTTCTCTTAGCGAAGCAATGTTGACAACCACACAGGTTACTAGTCAAAAGTTCCCCCTATATACTGCGGAAGTTAACCTCTAAGTGAGTGTATTGTATGTAGGCAACATATACGTTTAGATGGGCACAACTTGTTAATAGAATTATTTCATAATAGAAATATAATTGCTTTAAGTAAGAGGCGCATACTGGAGTGGCAGATGTAGCAATTTTCTGACGCGCAGTTTCCTCATTCAGGGCCAGTTATCGGAAAATACCCCTGGACTACATGGCCCGCAGGAACGTATGGATTGCCGATGGCCAAAAGCGGTTGTCCATTATCTCACGGTTTCAACTGGAAAGTGGGCTCATGGACGCAAGATTCGGAGGATGACATGAACGAAAATGCTGTGTCGAGCAACTTCATGCTCAACGCGAGTGTCACTACAGGCAAGCCACCATACTCATAAATCCAAAATTTCTATCTTTCTTTAGTCTCGCTGTCTGTGTTCACTATACATAGTCATGTCAATTGATGCAGATGTTGATCTACCATCACGTCGGTATTTTTTACTGCATGCAATCAAATAGTGACTGTACGCTGCCCTATTGCAGATCTCGTCGGGCAAGGATTTTGCTTGAAGACGTCTGCGGTAGGGGAAAGCTCGTCCTTTCCAAATGGTCGCTACTGCGTCTATAGGAAAGGTGGCTCTTGCCCACGCAACCTTCTCGAAGGGGAAATTTTTTGGGACGACGAAGACAATTCAAACGATAACAAAGGTGCGTTATAGCGTGTTCGTGGCAGCAGCAGAAGAAAGGTCTGCTTTTTGCTTAGTGTAAAATGCTAACTTAGACGACCGCGTAGAGCCGCAGAATATTTCTGAAAGATACGCTGTGGTTTTCTCATTTTCTGTGGCAAATATAATAACCAGTAAGTCAGCGTGAAGCAACTTGTGTACTCATGGTTTGCTCTCCTGTACGACCTGCTCATGGCGCCTTGTTCGCGTACTTGATTCATCGGGGATTTATCACCAGAAACTTAGACAGGAAATCTTGACCAGACTATTTGAAAGGATATTATGACAGGAATATCTGGCAGGACAAATCAACGGAATGCCTTAACTGTTCTTATTGTGTTTACGAAGTCATTCTTTGTTTGGAGAATACTAAATTTAAAGGCTAAAAATAACTTTACTCCATGTCAATTTACAGCTGACGGTGAGCTGCCAGACGGAATGTTCAAGAGTGACACCGTTGTCAACTTCTGCTGCTCAGTGGACCCCATCAACAGAAGTGGCGTGGTGTTCCCCAGGGACCGTCCCTTCTACTTGTTCCCATATGGACAGGAGGAGTGTCAGCCTGTCGTTGGGACAAAGGTCACCTTGGAATGGATTCAGTATGATCTAGAAAACATCGGCGGAGAGCTGAATGCGAACATTGCATTTAAGGGGCACCGTCCGTATGCATACGTCACTAACCCGCCCGGCATGCACTTGATCGTCTTCTACTGCTACTATGAACCTGGTAAGCTGCTACTTTTGTACTGCTTTTTCTTCTCCACAAAACGAAAACAAGTTTCGTAGGTTTAACATTCTTAGAGAGTTCATTTTCTTGCTTGGAGTCAATAAATTGGGCATATAAGGCAGCCACATGAAATTCTTTCGCTCTATAACAGCTTGGTATGGATGAAGTAAACTACAGCCTTGCCTGCCTGACGATGTCACTAGTTGTAACATTTGTTCATGTAAATCATTTGCTATCTCTTCATATTGCATAGTTGTATTTCTAATCCAAAGATCATGTTAAGAGTTTTTGCATAGGTAATAAAAGTTAGCTTCGGTCAAAGTCGTAATCTAACCAAGAGCCAGCGGGACAATTTGGGAAGCTAAAGCTCTGCTAACTTTTTATTCGCTTAGTTGCAAGTTGCGGTCACCCTATACCTAAAGCAAATGTCATCACACAGGGCATGGATTACACGGTGGGCAGTTCATTGAACTACACTTGTAAGCAAGGCTTTCAGAATGTGGGTGATTCCTCGGACTTGTGTCTTGGTGATGAACAGTGGTCAAGCATGAGAGGGCCTTTGTGTGTAGGTTAGTCCCACTTAATATTGAGGCGAGCTTTTTGCATGTTCATAAATCTTCTAAGAATATCTATCTCAAATATGGACGACGCGATCCAGGATTTGTGATGTCCGGTAATGAAGGTACCATATTTGCGTCCTTCCAATTATTTTACGGGATTATAGAAACTGCTCTCTTTTCTATGTTTATGTTACAGACATTGATGAATGTTCTTCTGGGCATCCTTGCAATATCAAGGCCAACTGCTACAACACTGAAGGTTCATACTACTGCAAGTGCAACCCAGGATTGAAAGGCAACGGCACTGTTTGCGAAGGCATGCCTTTTATAAAGTGCTTCTGTTCTACACAAACACACATATACACCCACACATACACACCTGCCCACTCCCAAAACGTATTAAAACACGAGCACACAAATATATCTTCCACTTTCCGAAAGAAAAAGACAACCTGTTTAAGAGAAAACCATCTTTCCAGAACCATCATTCTGAGAAAAGAATTTCATTAAGTTTTTGTTAAGGTTCCGCGACATGTTCAACAATTGTTGTGTTATAAGAACATGGAAAAGCGTTTGGCGATGATTTGAGTCATCTGAGACGATTTCTTTATCCAGCATATCGCTTTGTTTAAGTAATAACATGCGAAGATCCTGTGTCACTGCTACCCAACCGTGGTCTCATCACTAAGAACCCAGAATCGCTAACGACTCATGCAAAGGTGGCGCTTGCGTGTGAGCCCGGATATCTTTTACTCGGGAAGAACTTCAGTGAGTGTGATTCAAGTGGAAAATGGACGCCATTCCCTCTTTGTGTGGGTGAGTTTTCTTTAAAGCTTCTTTCACTTTCCTTTCAATTTGTTAACCATTTTTAAGACATCCAAGCGACGATGAAAGATCGGCAAAACGATTTGGCTTCTTTGCTTATAGAGGAAAGAAGATGCCTTCCATTCACGTACGCCTGCGTCCAAACAAATGCCATGCAGGGATCTACTCTGGATGGTGGCAGCTACAGAGATTGTCAGTGTCAACTCAATGGCGATAGTGGTAAGTTCCTAAGACATTAGCGCAAATACAAGATAAAACAAAAAATTAATAGATAGATAGATAGATTTATAGATAGATAGATAGATAGATAGATAGATAGATAGATAGATAGATGGATAGATAGATAGATAGACAGATAGATAGATAGATAGATAGATAGATAGATAGATAGATAGATAGATAGATAGAT
>QQSS02005569.1:0-76044 GCA_003687565.2 Craspedacusta sowerbii | reverse complement strand
CAACCCCCACCCCCACCCCCCACCCATCCCCAACCCCAACCCCAACCCCAACCCCTACCCCAACCCCAACCCCAACCCCAACCCCCAACCCCTGCTCAGCTATCAAGTTAAACAACTCCTTCAGATGAATCCTTATTGTTATTAGTTAGTTTCATTCTTCATAGTTTATCAATCAGCCCCTCTCGTAATTCGAGAATGCGTAAACTCGACTCAGGTCAATTTCTTCCTTCCCCCGAACCATCCTCTCGCATTGGTACATTTCTTGGCCGAACCAACGCTTCATCAGCTTTATCACATTCTCGTATTGGTTCAGACAGAATGTTATTAGACAGCCTTTGCCCAACTAGCCGCGAGCAAACGAGTTCTGGACAGTAACAATTAAGTCCTAAGCAGCATCGTCGGTGAGGGCAATCAATGGTGACATTGCATACCCAGAAGAACACTTGGTGCAGATAGTAAAACCTATAACCTAATCCTTTTAATTAAGGCAAACATACCCTCTTCCAAACTAAAAGCATTTTCTAAGGAAGGCCCTTCGATCAGCCGGAAAGCAAACGGCGTCAAAGTCACATGCTCTTTCTATCAGTTTGGGATCCACCTTACTCACAACTCTGAACCTTCGCTTTTATTTATTTTCTTTGGCTATTTTGATGAACAACTTGTAGCTATGGCATCTAATTTAAAAGCCCCACTTCTTATAATTTTAGATCTGACTCTCCACAGAGTCCAGAGCAACGTATTTGCAATCTCCCAAAAATTCAATCGCCCTTTTAAAAATTTAAAGTCCATAACCTTTACCACGATGTGACTTCTTCACGAAATAAACCCCAATAAACCCGAAATTCTCACTATATTTGAGAGCAATAATGGAGCTAATAACCATGCCTTTTAGCTTTCCGAGGAAGAGACCTGAGGGACTGATCTAGTAGAGAGTCAGGTGTGAATTGAAGAACGGATCCCAGCCAAGGTCAGCTTGGATCTGCCGAAAGTGGTCAAGCTCTTTTTAAGATGCAACAGCTATGACATAATCCTTTTACATTAATAATCATTTGTATCCCTCGTAATACTTGGCGAGTGTCCTTTCGATGAAGTCCTTGTGCTAGGCGTAGGCCTTTGACTACATCCAGGCCTCCAGCTACCTGATACTCTTGTTTTTCAGGAAAGAAAAGTTCTATTCAAGCGATATTCCCAGAAAGAGCTTGTCGATTGCATACAATAAAAAAACTTAAATGCGAAGCCGATTCAGCTGTTCTATTGTCTAGTTTTTCAGAGACTTTGTTTTGAGCATTGTCTTTATTTTTTAAAAGATTGACGAGAGGAGCAGTCTGTGCTTCTTCTTTATTTAGTCAAATGACGAGATGTCTTGAAAAGAAAGCTTGTAGTCGGGGTAAAGTTTAGCCACTTCAGTGCGGTTAATGACCATGGTCATGTCGTTGATAGTCTCACCAGATTTTTAAAGCTTGCGCTTAATAACATTAAACTCCCATTCGTAGTCATTTGAGCTTATGATTTCAAACCACCTTGATTTGTTAATTGACTTGGTGAAGGGCTAAGAACTTTCATGCTTCAAGACCAGGTAACGTGCCAACAATCTAAAGACAATAAGGCAGTGAAGAACCATGAGACTTTTCCCAGTAGGATCAATGTTAGCCTTGTTGTTGCTAAACCTCTCTGCAAGACTGTAGACAAAATTGCAGTTATGAAAGAATGCAAAAGCTTTCTTCTCCTAAGCCTCCAGCTAATTGTCTCTGAGAATGACTAAATCCACTTTGACGATCGAGGGGTTCTAAATTGCCTCTTCTTATTATTCTTACGGATTCTCTAGCATTGATTATTCCTAACGAATAGCTTCCTTCATTACCTCCTTCTTTGATTAGCCCATGCTGTTCTGCTTTCTGTAGAGGATCTTTGACTCGCTTCGGTCCAGCTATGTGAAAAATTAGTGGAAAAGCTCGTTCTCTATTATCTGGTCGATCGTTATTCTTTTCTTAGGGTCTAGTTGGAAGAAACTGCAGAACAGATCTTACAACGTCTACCACTGCTTCTCAGAGAAGCCTTACTTGTTTCGGCTTGGTTTCAAGTTTGCCCGCTGTTTCTTTAGTGAAAAGCCTTCAGAGCACTTCTATTTTATGTTCCTTCGAAAGTCAGGCTTGAATGGGAACTCTCCGAACAAGAGCAAGTAGAATAGCACTCCGAGGGCCCAGACGTCAACAGGAAAGCCATACTTCTTCTCAATGTGAATTTAATAAGCCATGTAGTACTCTGTGCCGAGGATGGTTGAAATCCCGTCAATTTCTTTCTTTGAGAATCCGAAGTCAATGATTTTGTAAACTTTATCCTTCTCTGAGTACAGCACGTTCTCCAGCTTCAGGTCTCGGTGTAGTATATTTTTTTGATGGATGGCTTTAAGTCCTTTAAGCACGTCCACCATCACATTAACGGCTTTGCTTAGTTCCATGACTCCGTCCTTCTCCTTCTTGACTATGCCATGGAGATTGCCTCCCTCGCAGAGCTCCATCAGGAAGCAATAATAGTCTTTGTCCTAGTAGGCTTTGATCAGCTTGCAGACGTAGGGTATGTTGCTCTTGGTAAGTTCGATGTGGAGCTGGATTTCCCTTTTGATATATTCGATGAGGAAGGGCTCATTGCGTACAGAGGCCTTATCAATCTTCTTGAGGGCGAAGAGCTCGCCTTAATTCCCCTGGACTTTGAACACTTTCCCGAAGCCTCCTCGTCCTAGTTCGGCCAGAATTTTGAAGTTTTCCATAAGTCTATATAATATAAAATCAACTGAAATAAATCAGGTCCTCGCCGTCAGTCTCCAGAAACTCCCGTCGCTTCATCTCCTCGATTACTGACTATAGCTGCAGACACCCTCCCCGGCAGACCAGTTGCGTCCTCGCCTCTCGCAAAACTGTTTACCTCCGTTCCCTTTTGGCCTTTTTTAGGATTTTGTTGATGATGCTTATAGCAACTTCCTTACTCTAAATGAGAAATTGAGAGTGCCTGATCTTAGTGGGCGTGGACTGAAGGGTGAGGTCAATTGTGTTCTGAGAATCAAATCGCTAATTAATAAACAACAGGCCGCTTTAAAACAAAATTTTATTTTAGATTAGCTAATCCACGCTTTTGTTTAAGTAGTCTTTTTCACTGCCCTCCCAATGTTTTAACAATTCTTAGCGATTCAAGGCCTGTTTATCAAGAGCGATTACCATCAAGGCACTTACTCCGTTCAGAATTATACGTGTTTTTCCTTTGAATACCAGCTAGACTACGCTCAATTACAGATTAAGCATTATATGTTTGGAAGGTTGACCGAAGGCAATTCTGATGGCATTTATAATCGGGGTCTACATCCAGCCGATTTGATTTATGATGGTAGAGCCTAGGAGCTATGAGCTGACGCAGACAGCGATTAATCTGTGCGAATAAGTAATAAGTTTCCTCGAGAGCTTGATTTCTCTAAGAACTGAGTCGAATTTGTTGCATTTATTGCCTGTTTACTGTGCGAAAAATGTGGAGAATTCTTAATATTTAATCAGATCCTCCAACAGAAAGCCATTCGAAAAGATGAGCCGCAGGGAAAGCTGCTCTATTGCCCTCTGAAGCCAGTCCTTCTAGCTCAGGTATTTGAAAAGGTCTTTTAGCATCATGAGTGAATTAGTCCCTCTTAAGTTGGTCAGAATAACTTCTTATATATAAGTCCCAGTTTCTTAAGAGAGGCCACTGAGGTGAACACTGGCCAGTTCTACAAACTTGTTCTTCATCTCTGGAAAGGAGCTGCAAATGTCAAATTAAAGGGATTGCAATATCTGTCGTAAGGAACGAAGATTGGGATCAATTGGCAAACTTGGTAGTTTTTGGTTAAGCAATCGTGTGACAATAGTTTGAAAGAACGGTCCGTCGAAGAGAGCCAGCGCAGAAGCCTTTGCGAGTAAATTCAAGTTCTAATGGGAAGGATTTTCGGCCAACAGCTGAATAATATCGTTTTATCTTTGAAGTAGGAGCTATTTTGCTTGGAGCCTCGCCCGAATGAGCAGGTCCTCCTAGCTCTACGGTTCCAAATTGAAGTTCTTGAGGAACTGCTGGAACCAAGCGAGTAGGAGGATATTTGCGTTAAGGGACTAATCTTATTTAAATACCAGCTATTTGGACAGTGAAGCCGCAACTGTTTTTTCCAGATTTATATAGCCTTTCAAGTGGATCATGACCCGCTTTATATGCTAGAAGGAAGACTCGGGCTCTTGGTTATTCCGTATATCATCAAAGGCAGTCTTTAGGACAGCCCGAACCTCTCTGCAGATGAGGTCATTGAGCTTGAGCTAGTCGATCTGTGAGAATAGTAGTTCGCTGGACTGTTAAAAAAGTGGCTTGAGAAGTATTTTTTGGCCCTTGAATTCGATCTGCCTTTTGTGCTAAATGAAGTTCTTTTAGAGAGCTCGGTAGCAGTTAGCCAGGGACTTGCTGAAGTCTCTGTTGGCTTCGGCGAGGAGCCCCAACTCCCGCAGAGACATGTAGCCATACTTTTTGAAGAGAGTCGTTATAAAATCCTTTATGATTGTTTGATAGTTGAAATAAAGCAGAGGCTTATTCTATTAGAACAGGGCTAAATCAGTCACTTTTGTGTACAGTGAAATTAGGACTCTGTTAGAAAATGGCTGGGGCAAGCAAGGCAGGCCTAGTCTCACCAAAAAGTTGTCCATGCTTCTTTGACGGAGGGCGAGCACCTACTCGCATTATTTCAGATCATTTACACTTAACATCAATTAATTTGGCGGAATGATTCACAAGAGTTTAGCAATGTCTTTTCTTAATTCATCGATGGTCTCCTTATGATCCAGCACCATCGTTTCTCCTTAGAACGCGCACCCTTCATTCGTGGCTGAAGTCACTATGCTAAGGCAGCCTGAGCCAACTTCGAAACGATTACCAGTTAGTTCGAATAGCTTGTTCCTTTGGGACTCAGTTAGTTAAGGTAGGATATCAAGGAGCCAAGTAATGACTTGCTAGTCCTTTGAGTTGATTTTTCCTGAAGGCGATTTGGTAGGGAGGATGATTCCATTGAGTTTTAGATCGATCAAGTCTTTCTTCTCGAAAAGTGTGGTATTAGCGCTGTATTTGCTTGTGAACAAATGCGTGAAGTGAGTAAGAGTGAGAGTTGCAATCAGCTCCTTGGGGATAATGCTGTAGATTCCCCTCAGGAGGGCGGCAAGTTGAGGCTTGATTTTTTTGAGGACTATCGAATTGACGACAGCATCACAATACTCCTCTCGATTCAGATTGTTCACCTTCTTCGTGAAGCCGTTGGGAATAAGGTCCACTTTCTGCTTATGTTAGTCAATAATTGACTAGTAGGTGAATGATAGTCCCAACTACTTTGAGTCAGGGTGAATTAGCACGCCTTTCAAAGTACGCCAGACCTCAGGCTCGAACGTTGAAAGCTCATCGATATGGATCTTGAGTCCAAGGATCTGCTTGAACAGAAATTCTTGGAGGGGGCACTCCACTTTTATCTAGTTCCACAGGCAAATTCCCATGAACTTACCTAAAACAGTGAGGCAGTCGAGACTAAAGGAGGACGACTTCAAAGAGTTTATAATGAACCTACCCTCCTTGTCGACTACCACCAGGATCCTCTACAGCTCCTCAAAGTACGATCTGAACACAGAGGTGAATGGCTGAACTCCGTCTGAGTTAAACTAGAAGGCCATGTTCCTAAGTACGGCCGAATCTGTTTTCATGAAAGTCCTAACAATATCCTCCAAAAGTCCGTCCTTGTTAAAGGAGATTAATACTTTATCAGTGACAGAGCTTGCTAGCTTCAGTTTCAAATTCTTATTGAACTTAACGATCGAGTTGGGCCTTAGTCTATGTGAAGTGAGTAAGGCTGGAGGAAGTTCTAATGTATCGAGCCATTACTTCCCGACTGCCTTCATCAAAAGAGGCTTACATGCAGTTATGTATGATTGCATTATCTCATCGAACTAAATCTAGAACTTGGTGGTGACTGCATAGAGCAGTCCACCCGGCCTTCTTGTCGTTGAGAATTAGATTTGATTGTCGAGCCAGCTAACGCTCTTGTGTTGGTAGTGTGCGAATTTGTTAGAGTTGAAGTCGTCTTAAAAGAGTAGGAAGGAGTAAATTTAGTTCATAAGGGAAGCGAGCTAGATTTGTGGTAGAGCCCTGCGGAGCTACGGTTAGGAGAGGTGAGCCAGGTGCTCGAGGGACTTGCCATTCTGTATGAGCGTGTCTCTTAACTTGGAGGACAGGTAAATCGATTTGTAGTTCATTATCAGGTTGCCTTTTATTGTCTATATCTATTTTTTCATATCTGTCAGCGCCTAGACAAGGGAGGTGGTGTCAACTGAACCGCTCTTCAGCTGCTATGCCAGTCTTTGGAGCACTGACTGTCTCACTTCCAGCACTGAAAGTCCGAACGACTCCTTTAGCACTTATAGGTAGAAACTTAGGTTTTATCGGAATAGGGACAGAGGCTGGATGAGCTATTGGTCGTTCCAGTCCTTCACAGAAAGCTGAATGAACTAGTTGAAGGTGCGGATCTTGCCAGCTAGGTTCATTGACTTTAAGCCCTCGCTTAGCTTCTACATGTACAACTGCATGTTACCGTAGTTCTTTGGCATCAGCGATTTAGCTTTTTTGAGCCATGGTAGCTTGGGCAAGAACCTCAGCATGAGGTTGATCGACTAGACGCTCAGAGTGCAGCTGTAATAAAGAATGTTGGTAAGAGTGGGGTGTAGATGTAGATGTTTTGGAGACTAGTCAAGTACATCAAAGAATTGCTAAAAAAATAGTTAGTATTGTTTGGTCAGAGACTAGCTGGCAGGCTCAGAATTCAGTGACAAGACAGTCCTCA
Organism: Craspedacusta sowerbii; assembly: GCA_003687565.2. NCBI lineage: Eukaryota > Metazoa > Cnidaria > Hydrozoa > Limnomedusae > Olindiidae > Craspedacusta > Craspedacusta sowerbii. The sequence continues at coordinate 69,170 of QQSS02005569.1, read as the reverse complement.
GCAAAAGGCTGAATGGACTCTCTTTGACGTGGTTGTCTATAGAGCCGAACAAGAACTTCGTGGCAGGGGTCATAACTCTTTACAAGCTTTAGAAAGGCTCGTAAAAGAGTTTGGTGTGGGAAAAGAATAGGCTCATGAATTATAAGGCCCTCTGGGCCAGTTCTATGCGGCTGTATCTTCCTAATTGCTCGCCGAAATCATTAGAAGCCACCTTGGTCGGGTCCACACAGCCCGCGGCTAAGATCAACGTAAAGGTCCTTTGGAAGTTCTCAGCTCGCAATAAAATATAAGAACTGATTTGCTTGCCTTTGAAGAAATCCAGAACAATCGTTTAAATTTGTCTGTCAGAGAGTACAAGGTAGAGTAAATCCTATCCGGTCATCAAGGCCTTGGTTTAACGCCAGCGGAGATCCTGCGATTAGCAAGGACTAGGCTAATCGACTCCCTTCATAAGCCTCTGTGCACTAATTCTCAGGTGATGAGGAATGAGCTGTAGAAGCAGAGTGGGGTTGAGCCTGTATAGAGGGAGAAGTTCTTTCTACATGAAATAACTCAACAGACTATCCTAAAGTGGCTAAGCTGTCTAAACGAATTTTGAGGCTACAAAACGCTACATCTCCTCATACTTGGCAGCTGGTTTTTACTCAGCAGGCTGAGGCGCCGGCAATGATGGTATCTTTGGAAGGAATTATGCGAGCTTCTCGAAAAACTTCTTGTCAGGAGTGGAAACCGAGGCGTTTAAGGATTGTTAAAATAGGAGAGTAGGACGGAGTTGGGAGAGTGGCTTTAAATTTAAGAAGGGTTTTGCTGGTTAGCTAGGGGAATAAGCTATGATAGGCGAGAGCAAAGTCTTGACAAGGGCCTGGTTGAAAAAGGAGGAGAAAGCGGTCGGTTCGTTGCTGTGCAGGACTTTGAAGCAAAGCTTGTTGAGAGTGAGGATATTTTAAAGCTACGGCGACTAGTCATATGAACTTATATTGACAAAGGCACTCACCATTGATTTTGTGAATTAAGGGAGTTTCTGACTGTTGAAGAGTTAATTTTTGGATAGCAATTGAACGAGGAGATTGAGTAGTTGTTTGGTGGTCTGCAGATCGGTTGAAGAGTTGACAGCCTGCGACAGATCGTGCACAATGTTAATATTGTTCTCGTTGAAGGAGTAGGCCTTGTTGTTAGTAAACCTAACTGCCTGGTCCTGCAGGAGCATTCGATTGATGGACTGCAAAAGAGGCATGTTCAGAAGAGCCTAACAGATGAAAAGGAAGGAGCTTGCAGACATGGTTTCGCTGATTAGTGGTTTCCAGCTTTCTTGGACTTGCTCTTTGAGAGTGGTCAGGCTTAGCTTGTAGTTGGAAATGAAAAAGATAAGGATAGGGTATTCCCTGATTAGGGCCTCGAGAAGGGCCAAGTGGCGTTAAAGGGCGGGGCGGGACTCCGGGAGGAGGAGTGGTGGGAGTTGGGAGATGAGTGAAGCGAGGCCGAGAACATCCCTGCGGTTGAGCGCCAGGAAATAATTATCGAGCTAATTATTGAGCTAGAGAATGTTGGTCTTTATTTGAATCTAGGTCAGCTTATAGAAGTCGGGGTTTAGGATTAGGTGCCCTTCGCCTGAAAGCTTGGTCCGTTGTTACAGAATTTGCAGGGACCGCTCAGAATGCTGCAGCCGACTGTCTCTTAGGAGCGAGTGCAGTTGGCGTTAGTGGTAGGAGCCGATGATGACTGTCTGGTTGAAATGCCAAGTATCGCTGGATATGAAATGTGTGGAGTAGAGATTTAGGAGCTTGCCCTAGTCTTCAGAGAAGTCGAGGATGTGGGATAAGAGTTACTTAGCTGTGAGCTTATCGCATGACTTGGCTATTCTTTCTTTGAATTTTTACTAGTACTTGAAGTTGCTGGCCTTGTTTATTCTGTTCAAGACTCGGAGGTACCTGCTCTAACTTGACTCCTTTTATAGCAGCTTATTCATGTGCAGCTAGTTAAGGCTGTTCTCGGAGTATTCGTTCCCCAACAACTCCAGCACTTGCTAACCGAATCTCAGCACCTCTTTGGCCAATGAAGGGTCTGAACTTGTCATTGAGTTAAGCCTATCTGCCAGGACAAGGAAGCCCCTGTTAATATGTGGCTTGTTGAGAAACTAGCTGTAGTTAGGGAAACCTTAACAATTTGCCCTTAGGAAGAAGAGCATGAGTCCATTATTGACAACTCTGAGTGCCTCGAGAAGCCTTTCGGAGGAGAGCTATTGCCCTTTGAAGCTGGACTAGACGAAATTCTAGGCGTAATTAAAGTCGATTTTGAAAGTCGGATTGATGAGCTCCAGTTAAGTTTTGAAGTATTTCATTAGCCTGCTCCAAAGTTACTATTTGCTCAGCTAGCTAAACAGTTCTTTGAGCTAGCACTCCTACAATTCATTCAGCTCGAGCCGCATCGCGATCGATTCTAGCTTGCTTGAAACTAGTCCATCTGAGGGCGGCAGTGGAGTCATTGTCTCCAATAGCTACTCCTCGTAGGTGTCTCTGAGATTGAGGGTCAAGAGAGATTTGACCTCGGTCAGCTTCTACTAGTTGAGATCCTTGAATTTTTTAAGTATTTGAATGAATTCTCGAGGCGTCTTCGAGGAAAGCTCGATCAACGTAAGAGATATCTCCAGTAGTTATTTATAGCCAAGGCAATCGTAGCCAATCAGACCTAGTATGTAGCATCCCGTGGAGCCAATCAACTCTGTCCCGATACTGTTGGCTTTGATCTGATCCAGGGTCTTCCGCAGGCTCGAAAAATGTCTGATCGCTGCTTTGACTGGTAATGAAATGTTTCTTGAGATTTCGCACTTACTAGCCAAGTCGAGCAGCTGTTTGCTCCAGACTGATAAGATCAGTCGACTTCCCTCAGTATTTTTTGAAGTGGTCAATTACAGTACAAAGGCGTGAAGCTTGAAGGGGTCCCATTTGCCCTTAAGCTTTGCTATTTACTAGCTCAGTATACCTATCTACTCCAGAGTTCTACAGACAGCCCAGCTCGTATTAGGCCGATTGGCGTGGACTGTAAATTTAAAAATGGCCGAAACTGTCTTGGGAAGCAAGACGTCCATTTTTTCAACTACGTCCTGGACGTTCTTCTGGGTGAGAGCCTTGGAGGCCTTCCTAAGGTAATTGAACAAGAAATAGAGGTAGAGCTGGACCTGCCTGAAGCTGTTGGTGAATTTGAGAGTGGGAGGATTGAGGAAATTCATATCTTTGAGAGAAAGAAGTCCAGTGTCTTTTTAGAGTGCAAAGGCTGTCTAAGCCTCCTTCTCCTCGAAGAGTCTCTCGCACTGTCCTAAGTGCTTCTCCAGACGACCTATCACCTCTGTGATCGCCTCGCTCGGCTTTATCTAGATATCCATCCCTTACAGACACACGTTTAGCAACGCCGCTCGATCCAGCCTTAGCAGTGAAATAGACTGGTGCTAAATTAGGCTGTAGAAGTTAGAGCGCATTGATGGTGGGCATGTATTGTCTTATTTGACGAGTTTATTGTCCAGTAAAGTTAAGACCTCCTTCAATCGTTTATCAAAGCCCGCTACAGTAAAGTACTGATATTTCTCGAGATCTTGGGGATTATTGGGGATGCCAGTGAGAAGCCGGTCAGCCTAAATCAAGAGGGCCTCCAAGGCGAGCTGGGATTGCTAGTCGATTTCCAGATCCTGCTAATCCTCCTGGACGTTGAGTGGCTGGTTTTCTTTGTCAATCATTCAAATATTTAAAAGAAGCGGTATCCTTCATAATTTATAAATGAACGATACGATTTTCATTGCTGTTCTTGACTCTCGGGCTGATTAGCTCATGCTAAAGGAGCGTTGTTAGCAGTACGGCAGAGTTGACAATGTCAAATTTTTCCCTTCCAAAATAGGTTTCAATGCTCTGGTAAAATACGTAAACGCAGGCAGCACCGTCCCAGCAATTCATGGGATGAACCGCAAGGAGTTTCTGGGCCGCGAGCTAGTCGTCGACAGATACAAGGACAAAGAGCATGACAAGAGGATATAAATCGAGGAAAGAGAGTTGAAAGAATTTAAAGAAAAAATGAGTAGGAGGTAGGAATCAGGGAAGTACGACCGAAGGAATTTGGAGAGGGACCGCAGCAAAGGTAGGTACTACCACCGGGACAAGGATATCAGGGATCGGGAGAAGGACCGCTTCAGAGAGAAGGACCGGGAAAGGTAGAAGGGCAAGGACAAGTCGAGGGACAAATAAAAGTTCAAGGAGAGGGAGAGAGACAGAGATCGGTAAAGGGATCGAGACAGAGATAGAGACAGAGATAGGGGGAGGGATAGAGACAGGGACAGAGATAGGGACAGGGAAAGAGATAAAGACAGGGACAGGTAAAGAGAAAAGGACAGAGAAAAGGATAAGGACAAAGATAAGGACAGAGACAGGGAAAGATAGAAGGAGCGGGAGAAGGATAGAGCGCGGGACAGGGACAAAGACAAGGACAAAGACAAGGACAAGGACAATGACAAAGTAAGAGAAAAGGAAAAAGATAAGGAGAAAGGCCCGCGCGAAAGAAGGAGACAGAGCAACAGCAGATAAAATTAAAAACGCCACAAAGAAAAATAGAGGTAGAAAAGCGAACATCGTAGAAAGTAGGACAAAAGTTAATCTTGGGACAAGAGGCGCAAGCGAGAAAAGGACCGCCGCGAAAGAGAGAGAGGCAGAGAGCGAGACAGGAGCAGAGACAGAGATCGGGACAGACGTAGGAGATAAAAGTCATCAGATTCGTAGCGCAATTCAGAAGAAAATAAAGCTTTTCGAGAGCGAGTTCGAAACGCGGACGATATGCGCAAGAAGAGCTTATAACTATCAAAGGACAAAAGGAAATAGGAAGGCAGACTCGAACTTGGAAATCTCTGTAAGTAAAAGTAAGTATCGAAACCAGAGAAAAAGTAATTAGAAGCGTCTGATTAGAAAGAGAGCGGAGAGCTGAAAAAGTCGACTGGAAGGAGGAAGTAGCGAGAAGAATCCTCCGAATCACGCAGAGAAAAGCACCGCAAAAAAAATAAGAAGAGAAGGTCATCCTCGTTCTCCTAGAGTTCGAGCAGCGTGTCCTGATTGTTGAAATTAAACTAAGACAGAGAATGATGAAAGACTTCAACTGCATGATGATCAACCATCTTTCGGCTGATATCTCTGTCCCCGCTTGAAGAGTCTGCTGGTGTCGATCCCTCTGCCAGTAAGAATAGCGTCCTTCATCTGCCTTTTTTCAAACTTTCTTCCTTTTGAAGATTAGATAAGACTGCCCTTCCGTACTTTGCGGTCGATGAAGGCCCTAGTCCTGGAGAGGGGGGAAAAGTCCAGCTCCAGAGTCCTCGAATATAGAGGTATTTATCTCCTCGGAAATTTACATTTTTTAACGATGGGGACTCTTTTCTTTAGATTGCTAATAGCCCTTGGAGTATTTTAGGCAGTCCAGGAGTCCAGTCCTTGCAAGCAATTCCGAAGAGAACTCCTCAAAAATTTGATGGAGCAGATGGCTACATCCTCGTGCTACAGTTCTTCCATTAAATTTATGGATTTTTCAGGGCATAGGAAGCTCATTGAAAAAATTAAGACTGATATTACTGAGTACCTCGATCACAAAAAAAAACAGCAGCCTGTGCCTGCCCCGAAGCCCCCTACAAGCTACCCGGTGAACGCGCTGCCGGTTGACAAGCGGACAATCTACCCGGCAATCCAGCTAATCCTGAACAAGGTGGACAATAAGGCAACGAACATCGTGCTGCGACTGAGCGGCAAGAAGTAGCTCTAGATCGAGTACGAGAGGGACCGATTGAAGAACAAGTTCTCGATAAATTACTAGAATATAACCAAGGCGTCCTTTATTTCCTCACAAGATAAGTGCGAGCTTGAACTTTAGGCCAAGAAGCTCTCTGCAGATGGAGTCACCAGCATTGACTCCAGGCTCAACTACAGTGTCAACGTCGTTTTCTCCAAGGAAGTTCAGAAGGCCACTCCCACAAAGAAGAGTCTCTACGACAAACTCATCGAGGAGGGTTTGAGCTTTCATAAGGAGGAAGCTCTCCCTGACTAAAACCCCGAAAATGATGACTAGAGACTGAAATTCCACAAGCTATCCAGCGAGTAGATAAATAAACACCAGAAGTTCAAGAAGCAGCTGGCTAACTTCAAGGACGAGGATAAGATCCAGACTATGGTCTAAATATTCAGAGTGAGGCCAGACTTCTAATCTCTCAAGTGTCCGGTGAATTCGTGCAGCAAGTCCTACAAGGATATTCTGCAACTAAGGAACCATTTAAAGCGGCACTCCTAGCTCTCGAAGTTCATCACTCTCAACTAGAACGGGACTTGGGAGGTGGAGTCCCAAGCCATCGACTTCACAATGCGATTCGCAAAAATGTACCCGCAGAACACCAAGAAGATAATAAAATAATTAAAAACCAGGCAGTGAATCCAAGTCATTCAGGCTTTACCACCTGCACTCTTAGAAAAAGCTTGTACTCTGCAGGAATTTATTATTAGGTGTACACGCGGTTGTTGAAGTATATCCTTGCCAGCCTGCAGTTCGCGTTTATCTTGAGTCGCACTGTCTCGACGTAGTTGGTTCCGAAGGCCCTCTTGCAGAAATCGGCCAGGTTGAATAGGATTTCGTTCCAGCCCTCGTCAAGACGCATGGGCATGGAGCAGGAGAAGGGCTTGACTCGGGTGGTGGACTGGAAGTTCGAGCTGCTGAATTTCCTGATGATGTTTTTGTCGTCCAAAATCTCGACCTAAAAAGTAAAATATTTTCTCAACTTGTGACTAGTTTACGTTCTTGGCGAGGATCACCAGGATCGGCATTCGGATTGCGAGCGATTTCTACTTCTAGGCTGGTAGCTGCATGTACACGTGGTTGACGTTGGTGCCTAGTAGTTCCAGGACTGAGAACTGGACATCAGGGTCAGTGAGACGCTTGATATGACCATTGCGAACCTTGGTTTCCCACTTTTCCAGCATTTTTTCGAGGGGTTTAGGCTCGAGACTGTAGAAAACGGAATGAAAACTTTTGGCATCCTAGGTCTATTTTTAGAACATAATAAATTTGGCATCAATAATAGCAGGCCGCATGCTGATTCCTTCATCTTTTTATAACCACACCTTTGCTTTGTTTGGCCTCCTGGTCACCTCTTATTGTTTATATTTATGCCCAAGTCAGTCCGATTCAGAAATTTATCGTTTGTTGATCAGGCGCCCAAGGCGATACGGTCGATCGCCCGACATCCTTCTTTGCCCTACTTGGCTGTGGCACGCTAGGACTTCACGCACCTTATTTTGATTCGCTAGGCTCTCCTCTTCTAAGAACTGCTAGAAATCCACCCAGCTAGATACGTTTTCTTCACCAAAGACTACCTTCTCCTGGTTAAGTAGTTCTCCATTACGCTCATCCCCTTGCCCCACTCCGACTGTACTAAACGCACCCACACCTTCACCACTCAGTGTAATTCGGCCAGAGTTGAAGGCGACATGCTTTTCACAGTACACGATGATAGAACTCTGCGATGGGACATTGAGGATAAGCATTTGCCGTTCAAAAGCATTGGATCCGGCGGCTTGTTTGAGAGCGGAGGATGGGTTAGTTCAAAGAGCAATGTAATAAGCAGAGGAAACAAGGTCTTCCAGGTGAAGGGAGAAGTCTCGGCCTTGCTTTCGACTGGCTCCTTAATAGTAGTGGGTCAAGTAAACGGCTCCTTAAAGCTTTATGACTCTGATCCCGATATAAATCTGCTCCAGGAGCTGAACGATCACATGGCTCCCATTCTTCAGATTGTAATGAACGGCTCTTTCATTTACGTGACTGGCTCTGACTCGCGAGTAGTTACTTACGTGTTAGATGATTTCAAGCTACATAGGCAAAGTGTTGTGAGAGGTCAGTCGCACGACATCACAGCCTTATGCTTGTTAGACAACTAGCATCTCGTTTCGGGAGGACTATCCCGAGACCTTTGCGTCTATGAGTTGAAAAAAGGAGTGGTGGAGCGAGTAATTAAGAATGTGGCTCCGATCAACTACTTTCCGAAATCAAGTCTGCAGGGCACTCTTTTCTTGGTAAATTGTAACACCCATGTCGATCTTTATAGTCTTCACACTCCTACTGCCTGTCTGCTGAGAATTTGTAGCTAGCAACCCATCATGTAGGTCTCTTTCAGTCCGTCCCAAAAACTGATCGCCATGAGCACCGAATCCCAGACTCACCTCTGTTTCTTGAAGGAGAATTTCTAGATACTGCGGATCGAGCGAGTCAAGCCTCTGAAACTGATGATCTGGATCAGCCAATCGGTTCTGTACGGGCTATAGGAATGCTAGGTGGTCAAGTTCAGTATAAGCAATTAAATTAAAAAGTAATAGCTTTGTGAACTGGAGATGAGATACGCTTGTCTAGTCAGCCATAGCAAGGCTGACCACCTACTCCTCTTCGCCTCGAGGTTGGAGAGTAAGATTGAAATTATCAATCAAGCTGGCTAACTAATCAAAACATTGAACTTGGAGTTCTTCAACGCATTCCTAATTCGCAAATGCATTGTTATTTCACGATTCAGATTGCTCTCGGTTCTCAAATTAGACGGATCCCGGTAGAAGCATATCAAAATTCCCACAGAAAAGATTAGGGCCTTCATAAACCCCTCGGGCTGCAAAAACACAGTCATGTGCATATCTGATGGCGGGGTTATCATAGTCAACGATGTCACCCACGAATTCAGCCGGAAAAAGCACATGACAAAGGCGTTTAAACTTTGGAGAATGACAGAAGTGATCGGCGAATGTGAGGGATCAGTGCTGACCACGCGCGTCGACATGCGTTAGTAGCTGTAGAGCAAAGGGATAAAGGCAGTGATAAGCAAGGCGATTAAGTGAGGGAGAACGTGTTTGATTATATGGATTTCAAACAGAAAAATCAATCTGCCTTGGCGAGCGTCGGCTCTCCGGCGCACCGCTAGGCCTTGCGCAATGACCTTATCGAGCAGCGCATGAAGCACGCCTACGAGAAAGTCGTCAACCAGTCTGGTATCTCCGAGCTACCACAGTCGGGGTTCTTCCAAAATAATGACTTCCAAACTCGCAAAAGACAATTTTTCTAAACTATCGAGCAGGAACTCTCTTAAAGTTCCATATTCGTTAACCCGCATATCAATTCGGCCAGGCCCTCACCCCCAGCACCCATCCTTCTGCCTTACGAAAAAGATCCCATGAATTGGACGCTAGATGCACACAAGCCACTTCAGAAATCAGCCTAACTTGACAATCGAACTCAGCAATAATTTCGACCTTTTAATTTTCCAACTTTCTCAAAGAACAACCCTAACAAACTAAGTGCCAAGCAAGATTAACGAGTGTAAAGCTTTCCCCCGCCTGACCAATATTTGCAGCAATACCAACATTTCCAAAATCAGATGATGCAACAGTTCCAACAGCAATTCTACCAGCAGCAGTTTCAGCAATATCAACAACATCTGAATCAGTTCAACTCTAAGCCCAAAGTTCAATAGCATATGTATATTTCGCACATGAAGGATCGAAGGGACTAGTGGGCTCCATAGCGCCGCCCTTAAGATTTCAAGCGAGAGTAGATGCGAGTGTAGGTCTAGTAGAGGAGAGTAGAGCGGCGGGGCGAGAGACCAGGCGAGAGACCAGGCGAGAGACGTCAGTAAGTTCGAGAATAAAGGAGGTAAAGCCCTTCAAAGAGACACTTTTAATAGAGAAGATTTCCGATAAAGGAGACCCATCCAAATAAAAGGCCACCTTCCGACTCCGCTTATAACTTTCAGAAGGAAAAGCTCTCCAACTCCCTTGACCTCAAGAAGCCTTTCATTGTATGCTATGATTCTGCGGAAGAGCAGTGGCCACGCAAAGAAGTCTTCTAACGCAGCTTCAGAAATTCTCTGGAGCCTGAGCGCAGGCCTGCAAACCTACTGAGGAGGGACAGCTAGGACCGTTCGGGGCGTGACTCTTCTCAGAGACAATAGTACGGGAGACGAGAAATGACAAAAAACGACCCAATAATAATTAAGGACCCGAAGAATTACTCTCAACCTATTAAAGCCAGTACGAAGAACTGCTTAAATTGCGGCTGGCTCATCGGCAGCCTGGGCCGGTGCTATAACTGTTCGAGAAGCAGTTACCAAGGAGCATAGTACCGTTCGAAGAGCAAGGAGAACGATGAGCGGAGCAAGAGTAAAGGTAGCAAGCTCAAAGTGAAGCGGTACGGCCCCAAGAGCCCTTGGTAAGAGCTCTACGAGAAAAGGCAGAATTAGCAATTTAATTATTGAACGACTATTCAGTATTAATCATAAAGGCCGAAATCCCTGATGTCGATGCTGCTGTACCCTTCCTTCAAAAAATCTTCCTTGAGCTTCTGGAGTTAGGCCTCCTTTTCGTTGAGCTTCGCCCTGAGTTCCTCTGTTTCCCCCGCCTTAAGCCTCATCGACTCGAACTCGCTGTTCCTCCTGATGAAATTCAGGGAGATGTCGTTAATCTCTCGGTTGAGTCTACGAATCTCGTCGCCAGATCTCTAAATTTACTGACTCTTTTAGTAAAGCCTCTCATTGAGCTAGTCTATCTGCTATTCGTACTCTCTAAAGTCTTTCGACGATCCTCGCAATGCCAATTCATTTCTCAGCTAGTTTATCAATTTCTACTGGTTTTGGATGTGAAGTAAGCTGTTCTTGAGTCGGGTTTACAAATTGCTGTTGGGGATGCTTTGATTTAAATTTTTGTTTTTCTATTGTTTGAGGGCGTTTTCCAAAAGTATTTTTTATTCGATCGCGTTCTTGAGTTTAATTTCTAAAGTTCTTGTTTTTTCGTTGGCCTATTTCAATAATTCCTCTACCGAGTCGACTCTAGAAATCTTGTTGGTCAAATCGCCCAGAGAGTTCATGCTCTCGAAGAGCAAAAGTCTGTCTCGAAGGCGCCTGTTTTCGTTTTAAACTTTTTTACGACTACACAACTAGGCGTTGGCCTAAACGTTTTAATTTGCAAATTTAAGTTACTATTTCCGAAGGCGCTAACTGATTTCCTTCACTTTGCATCGCTACAGTTAGACCTCATGGTTTTTTTAAGCTAGCTTGGCGTGTAGCTCCTTGATCTGCACATCTTGGTTGTGAGCCATGAAATTCAGTTTATGAGTTCTCTCCAATTAGGCGGTGGTCTTAGCCAAGTCTTGAGTGAGCCTGGTGACTTCAATGGAGGCGAGGACGAGTAGGATATCTGCAGAGGTGACAGTGAGGACGAGAGACTGATCAGCAGAATTAAAAAGTTCAGCCTAGTGCTATTCAAACATGGATATTAATTTGAAATGTAATGATGAGAGATGAGTCCAGCGGACACCCATTATTAATATGAAAAATAATTTATTCTATAAATCACACCAAATCGACGAACGCAGGAAGATTTACGCACAGAAGAGGTTGTAGGCTGCAAAGGATGTTTTAAATATTGCTGTAGTCCAGATAGAAGATTAGTTCTTCTTTGTATCTCTTAAAGAAAACACCTTCACCTGCAGCATCATTGCTAGACTCGTTTCGAACAAGAAATTGTCGAAAATCGGGTTTTCTCTGTACTATCTTAGCGAGAATAGTTCGGTATTGCTTATGCCGATGGAGAAGGTGTACAAATTTAAGGTGAGCCCAGAGGACGGATTCATCTACCTGCAAATGAAGCAATATGAGACTTTCGGTTGAATCGAGTTCGTTCCCATGGCTGACACAGTATTATAAATTTTAAGCATCTGATCTTCGTTAATTGCAACGAACTATTTGAATGTAGGAGCCCAAGATCAAAGTAGTCGTCAGGAAGCGTCCACTCTTGAGGAAGGAGCTCACCAAAGGAGAAGTTGATGTCGTTGATGTTCGCCACAACAACACAGTCGTTGTTAGGGAACAGAAGATCAAGGTCGATCTCACCAAGTACATCGACGAACAGTTTTTCACTTTCGATCATGCCTTCGGATAATCTTCAACCAACTAACAACTTTACCAGGCCTGTGTGAGACCTCTGATAGACAGTGCCTTCAAAGGGGCTAAAATCAGCGTATTCGCCTACGGCCAAACAGGGAGCGGAAAGACTTTTACTATGAACGGAGACCACGGGGCTAATATTCCCGGCCTTTATGCTTTAAGTGGTCGGGATCTCTTCCATCTCAAGGAATTACCCCAAAATCAGCACCTTGCCCTCCACATCTCGTTTTTTTAGATATACTGTGGAAAACTCTTCGACCTTCTCAACGATAGAGCTCAGCTCCAGGCCAGAGAGGACGCCAAATCCAATGTTCATATCGTTGGACTTGAAGAACGCAGAGTCTAGTCTGCATAGGAACTCATGGATCTTTTGCATCTAGGATCCCATGTCCGAGTGACTTCAAGCAACAGTCAAAATGCGGACAGCTCTCGCTCTCACGCTGTCCTCCAAATTTCATTAAAGCAAAAGAGAAATGTCTTCGGAAAAATATCATTTATCGACCTGGCCGGTTGCGAACGAGGGAGCGATACCGACGGGTCTAGCAAGCAAACAAGAATAGACGGAGCATAAATCAACAAGTCTTTGCTGGCACTGAAGTAGTGCATAAGGGCGCTCGACCAGGGTAAGACTCACACACCGTTCCGAGGGAGCAAGCTGACAATGGTGCTAAAAGACTCCTTTGTTGGATTCTGCAAGACAGTCATGATCGGAAATATATCGCCCTCAGCCGCTTCCTGCGAGTATACTTTGAATACTTTAAGGTATGCCGACAGAGTCAAGGAATTGAAGAAAGGCGGGTAACAACAGGTAATAAGTAAGGAGGACCAGCTCGCTCGATAACTCATGTTACCCAGGATGCAGGCCAACACAAAGCGAGTCAGCATGCCCTAATAAGAATAGGACTAGCCTAGACCGCCCTCCATCCGGATGAAGATGATAACCGAGGAGGAGCACCGCAGCATTCCGCCTCTTTTTCCAAAACCCCACTTAACTCCTGTGCCCATCCGAGAGCCTCCACACAAGATAGTTGAACGTCAAATTCCATCGTAGATCCTGAAGCGACCTCGATAGTTCTCCCGAGGGGAGCTGAAAGGTCAGTCGGTGAGCAGGAGCAACCACTTAAAGAGAAAATCAGACTGCCACAACATTATAAGCTATAAAGACAAATAAAACAGCAACGCACTGAACAGCCACCGGGGCATGGTAGAGGAGCCTAGACTCTACGAGCTCAATCTCGAGGAGCTCAATAATCGCAACAGTGACATGATCGGTCATTCTTTTACAAGATAACTTGTTTCAACAGGAAAACGACCTCATTGAATGCCATCGCCAGTATCTCAAGGGAGTAGTGGGTCTCGTCCGCAAAAAGACAGCCCTCTTGGATCAGTTCAGCGAATGCGGGCTGGAGGTCAAGGATTACATAAACCAGTTGTAAGACCTGATCGATAGTCAAAGCCACTTGCTGGGAGGACTTAAGGGGAAGCTGGAAGATTTGAAGCGTCAGCAACGCGCACAAGCGTAGGTGTAAGCACAGATGCTGCGGGCGGGAATGCACGAGCCCTCACTACTGGAGTAGATGTAGATGGAGTACTGAGGTCATGAATGAAGAAGTTATCACTTGATCTGCGTGATGAGGATGGGAGCAAGCACTGCAGCTATTATAATTACTCCTATCAGAATAAAGCAGCAAACTTTCTTTTTGTAGCTCTTGTGATGATCGACCGCGTCGTCCAGGTGCTCCCTCCCCTTCGTTACGTAGTCTTTCGCCGAACTCAGGTTCTGCTCGATCGTGTTCAGGTACTACCCTTGCTGAGCTACGAATTCTGAAATACCCACTGTCAGCTAGTACAGCTCTTAAATGATGGACTACAGGTATTTGATGTCCCTGTATTTGTCTTCGATGTCAGCCAGCCCATTCAGCAGAGCTGTCGAAGGGCCCATTAGTTCTTGAGAAATAACTCGTTGAGCCTAGGCCGGGTCTTAGGCTAGTTGACTGACCTACTGCTAGGTTAGGTTGGGGTTTATTGCGCAGAGCTGCCTCTACAGCTTGCTCTTGACGGATTGACGGAAAGCCTTTTCAGTTTAGCTGAGGGATTTGAGGATGACGGTGACTCGCTTGTTCCATGCGTCGAACATACTCCTGCGGATTCGGATTTAGCAATCCTCCTGGTCTTTCTGCTCCCTGTTGGAGATATCTTCGGCCATAAATTTGCAGAGGTCCTTAATCCTTTTCTGATGGAGCTGAGTTTGTTTGACGACCTCATTAACGCGCGAGGAGATGTCCTTCTAACGTTACGGAGTGGCTGCAGCAGAGTAGATTGCAGTTAGGTCAGCGATGGAAGTGGTATTGGCCTGGATCTTGTCGCAGAGGCGCTAAAGTTCCTGGATGTTCTTTTGGAAGTCTGGCATGAAGTCTTGATTGGAGAGCTTGAGGAGGTTTATCCTGTCTCCTGGCTCCTTGGTGGAGAGCGTCTTCATTTCGAGTAGAACATCGTTCATTTATGATAGGAAAATGTCATAATCGAACCAAGGCGGGAGTCTCCCTACCAGTCATGCGCTTGAAGTTGGGGCTGCGTTCCTTTTTTAGAATGGATTTGAGTTAGACCAAGGAGACTCCGAGCGAGTTGCTTCGGTTGGAATCCTAAATCGGCTTCCTCGTTGATTGTTTGTAGAACTCAATAACCTGTCCATCCTTCCTCCAGATCAGGTTGAAATTGGGCTAATAGAATCGGGGAACTAGGTCCTTGTTTGGCTGGAGGTACTACCTCGAGAGCTGCAGTGAGAAATTCTGCTTGGGGTCGGGCTAGTGCCTGCGGAGGGGAGGTAGCTTTTTGGGCAAGAAGCGACGTTTAGGTAAATCAAGGAACATTCAAAATCGGCAGGACAACGGACGTCATTAAGTAATCAACAAAATCCTGTAAGAAAAGAGGGGTTACTTGTTAGCCGGTTTTATCATCGCCAGACTGAACTAATCTCCAGATGCGAGACTCACGCTTTCCCCCTTGTTCACCTTCCGCCAGTTTCCTTTTTAGAATCTGTAGCTACCGTTCGAAGACTTGTTGCTCATCCTGACCACGTACCTAAACCGCTGATGGGTGAGATCAGAGGCCTCCACCTCCTCCTTGCAAGTCTGGAAGACTTAATCGAGGTTGACCTTCTCCAGAGTTATGGACAAGTGCTCCTTGGAGACGCATTTGATTTCATTGGGGAACTTCGATTGGAGGAATATGATTTTGCTTCTGCCCAGGTCAAACACTTCCTTCTCGTGCTCCTCCTTGCCGAACACCACCTCGCGTCGCTGCTGGAGCGGCTCCCCTGCCTTCTCGAACTACTCGGTGACCTACTTCTTGCCCACGATTTCGAGCTGGACAGTGATGAAACCGGATTGCTTGAACAGCTAGTTGTCCTCAAGAGTGGCTCCAAGGGCGTTCTCCTCTAGCGTTGGCTGTAGTTCTTCCTCGCTCTTTTATTTTTATTTTTACTTTTATTTTTATTTCTATTTGGGAGGCTATTTACGCCATCTCGTGTCGTTAAGCTCAGGGTTTGTTAGGATCAGTGTCTGGAGGTGGGTCTGCAGCAATGAGTTCGTCTGGAGGAGTTGAGTTGTCTTGTCCTTGATTCGCTGGATCAGGTTGCCAGGCAGGAGGGAGAGAGTCTTCTGGATGATGGTCATCTCCTTGGGCATGGCCTCCAGCTCTTTGAGAGCCTCCTGGAGCTGCTCCTAGATGTTGGCGAAAAGCTCAATCTTGTTCGAGATTGAGCCAAAATGGCTGATTTTAGTAACGGAGTCTTGGATGGTCAGCACGCACATCCGCAGGTTCTTCACCTCTTCAGAAAACTACTCCTTCTTCCTGCTAAGTTCTATCACTTTCGACACAATGTCGATCAGATCCATTATTAAGTCAACTCAATCCGTCCCTGATTTCCTTCCTAAATCCACGCAGACCTTGAGCTGGCTGCGGATGTACGCGTTCGATGAGTCTAGCTGCAAAGCCTACCAGTACGAAGCTCCTGCCTACGCGTAGTTTTTCAGCTTGAAGAACGACTCTGCCTCCCGGAACGCGCCTTTCATGTACTTAGGGTCAGCTTTCTTGCTCCTAGAGCCGAAGACGAGGGCGTTGGGGAAATCTGCCAGCTTGAAGTAGCAGGCTGATATATTTCCCAAGATTATCGCGTTTTACCAATCTTGTTTTAAGCCTTCTTTGTATTTGATCAATGCTGCGTTATAATCGCCCTTTCCGAACAGCTCATTGCCCTAGTTTTTGAGCAAAGCGGCTGCCTACTTATTAATTTAGCCCCGCTCTTCAACTATCACTTAATAGGGAGCTCGCTTAATAAATTTTTGGGGTTTGGAGGTAATCGGCCTGAGAATGCTTACCGCTTGCCAATTTTAGTGAGTATATGCGTAGTCTAATGCAGTTAGTCCTCCTGACTACCTTTAGCAATCGGCCCCTGCGCATATCAGCTTCTTTAGAATTTATGTCCTCTCCTATTTTTAGGCTGCCACGTGAAGCACCGTCAGCCCGGATGGGTCTTGGACATCCAGGCTTGGCTTGTAGGCCAACAAAAGATCGAACAACTAAACATCATTGAAGTCAATCGTTAAAAAGATAGGTGGTGGCATTTGCTAATTAGAATCGCCGTCTGGCTTGGCACCTTTCTATAGCAGGACCTTGACCATTTCGACTCGCCTTTGAGCTACTGCAACGTTGATGACCCTGCCGTAAATAGAAAGGGCGTTGACATCGGCGCCTCTCTAAATAAGGAAGTTGAAAAGCGGAAGACAGCCTTGCAGAGTTGAGACAGTCAGAGCAGTGAGGTCGCCCTTTTTTTTGTGCTAGATGGAGACCTTGAAGTTGTCGATGAGATAGGCCACGATTTCCACATTACCCGAGAAGGCGGCTGTGAAGTAGGGGTCGTTGTCCTGACTGTCGTAAGGGAACGGGTCGCAGCCGAACTACTCGACCAACAAAGAGAACACCGAAATATCACCTCTGGCAGCTGCGAAGTGGACAGCCATTTTGGAGTTACCCTACTTGAGCTTATTGAGGAGTTCCTTTAGGTTGTTGAATTCCGCGAGGAAGGGGTTGGCCTTGGCCTTGACCTGCTTGTCGAGGTTGAGTAGGTAGTGCCTGAGGGCGGAGTGGGTGAGATCGGTGATTTTGCTGAAGAGGTCTTTGATGTTCTAGCGGTAGAGCTGCACCTGCTCTGAGTCCATAATAGTAATAATAATCAAGCCATCACAAGCTGCAGATAAAAATACTCCTAGAAAATTGTCCTTTTGCAGTGACTGAAGTTGATCCCCGACCCCCCGAATCCTACGATCATCCGTTTGTTTAAAAGACCACGCAGTGATTTCAGGATGAAGATCTAGCTGCTTGCGATTTTTATGAGCATGGGCTGAAGCTCGGAGATGCAGTCTCTGAAACGTTCTAAAGAGGCAACGCCAAGCACCTCGACCAGCTAGAAAACGAGTAGCCCCAGCTAAATGCCAAAATGGTATAGCATTTCTTGCTATAGGATGGTTCGCCAATGAAGCAGGTATTAAATTAGACTCTGTTTGGTCTGCACCTTTTAGCCAATGATGTAAATGTCCAGCCAGCCACTCTTCTGCAGCTCCAAGTCTTATGGGTTTGGCGAGTGCTCGATGGATGTTCCCTCCCGCCAGAATTTAGAGTAGTTGTGAGAGTATTGACGGACAACTTACCTTAAGTCGAGCTAGCCCTTCGCCTTGATAAATCTGAAGTCTGGACGAGTCAAGAAGAAAGGCTTGTAGAGCTCGATCATAGAGTTCTTGAGTCCTAGAGTCCTGCTAAGATTAGGGAAGGAAGTAGTGGAAATGGGGTCATTGATTGTGTTGAGCTAGAAGTGGTGCTTAAGTTGCGAGCATTCATAGAAGGTCTCGAACTAGAGCAGATTGAAAAGCTGCAGAGCAGTCACCTGGGTTGCGCTCACTCCCTTAATAAATTTGAATCTTTAAGGAGCTGGGGCTTATAATTGCAGTCGCCCCATAAACTCATTTAACATCTCCTCTATGTTGTTAGTGAAGATTACTAGCTTCTTCTTTTCTAAAAAGATAGGCGAAACTTCAAGAGTCAGAATGCGCGACTCGGCCTCGAATTGCACCCTGTCTTTAGACGCGAAGCAGATTCTGGGGTAGACCATATTTTTGCATCGTTCTCTTACCAGCCTTAAGAATTTTCTGATTTGAAGTGAGGAGATAGCAATGCTTAAATAGAAATTGATGGAGGTGAGTTTCTTGTTTGACGCCAATTTAGAGGAGATGAGTTCAAAAACTAGCTTAAAATTATCGATTTCGAGTAAATAAGGCATGAAGGATGCACAAATATCATTAGAATTACCAATCTAAGAGGCTCTGACCGGCTTAAAAAAAGGATTATCGCTCGTGGCATTGAGCAAGATCTAGCATTTGTCTGATAAGTCGACCAGAAACTGCTAGGAGATCTACTTGCTGGAGAGAATCTTACAAATGTCAATATTTGTGAAGAGGGGGTAGCCATCAATTGCACATATGATTTTCAGCTCTGTCTCAATCAGATTCGATTTGAAGTTCCTAAAGAGCTCATAGTACTCGGGAAGGATGAGTGAGTAGATCAGAAGTGACCAGTTTGCTATCACGCTGAACCTGAACTTCGTGCATTCCTCGAAGTCGAGGTTCTCGAACATCTTTTATAAAATAAGGTCCTACTCTTAGATTAACTTGATCTGGAAGCGAAGGAGACGTTAATCTGGGTAGCTGAGCAGCTTAACTAGCAGAGCCTCGTAGCTTTCAAGTCCAGCGAATAAGCCCTAGAGTTATCCAGGGAACAGGTGTGAGAATTAGTAGGCCTTTAGTCTTTGCAGAAGCTCAGATTATCCCTCCTTAGCCTTTTCTTCCCCTAATTGGATAGGTTAGAGCCCCTTCTCTTAAGTTTTGAATATGTACTAATAGCGACCCTGGTAGGCCTATTCGAGCATTTTCTAGCTGACTCCCAGTTCCTTCAGTGTTTATCTTAATTCTAAGTAGCGTCCTTTACCATTCACCACCAGATCCTGCAGGTAGTATTACTACTTAATTATTAGATCCTTTGTTAGCTTTGACTTCTGCAGCACTGGGCCTCTTGCTCTCTTCCTCTTAAATGCGAAATTTTGTTTTTGAAGGAAGGATTTGCAGAGGCTGCAGACTGAAACATAGACCTTCTCAATCAGCTCATTCTTTTCCGAACTGCTCACACGTGCCAGTAAATCTTATACGAATTTATCGTTCTCCAGTCTTCCTGAATATCTGCTCGCCATAATTCGAGTTAAAACCGATTCAGGGTCGAGCGAGTTCATGATCGAGTTGGCTGAATGCTTGTAGCTCATTTAGGTACCGAAGCGAAGCCAAAGCTGCCGCTTAATGTCATCGTCGAAGGGACTGTGTTCGATGAACTAGGGCTTTATCCACTCTCTCCTAATTCTGTAAATCCTAAGTTTAGCGACAAGATGAGGCATAAGATTGATAATTTAGGCTGCCAACAAGAGTTTCTATCGATCTTGGTTTAGGATAATAGTCATAAACACCATGTGCCTAAATTATTACCTTAGTTCTTAGTCTTGGATGAGGGTTATTATAGACCTGGTTCTAGACTCACTAAAGCCGAGGCAGTCAGTGCGTACTCTGCGTCCGCGGATGACTATTACTCTACTTCTGACGAAGGGAATAAGGATGTCTATGAACCTGTCGCACTACGGTTAATCGATCAAGTTTAGAAATTCCCCGATCTATTTCTACTCCCACCTAAATCCCTCGATCCTGAAAATTCGATATGCTTCTTAGAATTTTTTGCCTCTCAGGAGGGCGCTTGCGGCTCGCCTCAAATTGAACATCTAAGTCAAATTGCAGTGACTCATGTTCCTGCAGTAGAAATAGCAGAGCTCAGGGAATCTTAGTTTGCTTTAAATATGCAAAAATAATTCCGAGGTGATCTAATTGGCCTGCTTTTTCAGACATAGTTCCACAAACTTGACCTGAGGCTCCTTTCTGAGAAGATATAGGCTCCAAAAGTTCTGGTCTAAGTGAAAGAGAGTATTGACTTAGAACTTGACTTCTCGATCTGAGAGCATCCGGAAGTGGCTTGTTTGCATCATGTCTGTTAACATGGCAATGTATTTAATACTCTCATTTTGAGGAAATAGTCTCAATGCTACCTCTATGTTCTCTTTGGTGACTCGAAGATGCCTTTCGCTGGTAAGTATTCCTTATTTCCTGCCCTCAACAACCGATATGGCGGTGAGACAACGCTCGAATGAAAGGGACTCCCTCAAACTGCTTTACAAGGAATTGAACAAAACTATTGAACATTAGATAGATGCGAAGGCCAGGGCTGTCTTCAGCATTTATAGCTTATTCTCAATGAGCTAAGTAAAGGAAGAAAGCAATTTGTGTTAGCCTTGGGCTATCAGCTGCTTGATCACAGACTCGAAGTTCTGCATGTGCATCCTGGATTTCACCCAGATGATGTTCACATTGAACTTCTTCATATTGATTATCAGATTGTTCCTGATTTTGAATGCTATTACTTTGTTTATGCAGTGCTACTTCTTTTTTATCACTTGTTATAAAAGTTTAGAGTGCTGGTTACTCAGCTTGCCTTCCTTCGACTTAACCATGTAGTTGTGCAAAATGTCCCTGACCTTTCGAAGCGAGCTTTGTCGGTTTGTAAGGCACTTCACCGTCTCTAAGCACTCCTTCTAAAGCAGTCTAGGAATCAACCTCTCAATATCCTTTTCCGTAAAATTTTTGTTTTTTTCCAAGTATTCAAGAAGGAAGGCTATCTTTTTAGACTACTCATCACTTATGCTGGAAAAGTCAAAGGCAAGAAATTCAGACAGCCTGAGTTTTTGAATGTTCTCGTAAGTTGCATCCTTGAATTTCGTGTAATTTTGATGTTAGAGCGCATAGTGATAAAAGCATGGCGTTTTAAGCGATATTTACTTTGCTTTAGGGTGATTTCTGAGCAACTTGATTATTTCCTAGTCCGGATTCTAGACGAAGTAAAGGAGAATGTCCTGCGCGGGACACAGCTGGAGAATGCAGAGTCTTATTTTAAACTTCTTGAGCGATTGGGCCTTGATGAGAAGGTGCTTGTGAATGACTGGGTTGATAATAAATTATTTAATAAACTATTCCTCGGTGACGGAGGGATGGCCGACTGACAACAAGTAATAGGTGAGCAGTTAGTTTTGCCATGTCCTTCTAAGGAGGGGTAGTTTTATTCCCAACTTCAAGAAAATGGGTGGAACTCGATAAGCTGCCTTGAGAAACTCAAGATCCACTGCTATATTGCATCCCCAGGCCTGCACAATCTTGAGGTTATCCTATAGAGAGAGGGAGAAATTGAGGTGGAGTATAGAAAGTCGTGTTCTGGAAATTACTTTTGACAGGGCGAGAGCATGCTGGAGGCTGAGTTCAGAGTGGATGGAGAGCATGCTGAGGGCAAGGACGTTGGGGATAGTCTAAAGGTGTCCGAGTTTGGGGTAGATCAGCTTGAAGAGGACATCTACCTGAAAATATGACAGGTAGTCGAGATAGTTATCCAAGGAAAAGGGGGCTGCAGGACTCTTTGCTACATTTTAGTAGTATTTCATTGCTGTGAAGAATTTTAATTTCTCTTTAATCGCTTCGCCACTCCACTAGTTGCACACCAGCCTCAGCACCTCCATCTGTTACAATTGCGTCCACTCTCTAAGGATTAGCCATGAGCCCAGTTACAGGATCTTTATGCATCGGTGCAGACTCATTTTTACGCCTGTAACTAGTCTGACCAGGGCTAAGTTGAAATTCTCTTGCTCCTTTACACTTTAATAAATGAGTTGCAGTTTCTACCAGCAGCCCATGGCTGATCCTATCTTGACAAGTTCATAGTCCCGATAAGACAAGGCTGACTGATTTGCATTGGGACAGTTTAGTTGTGTGGAGTCTTATAAGAAATTCTTTAGTCGCTAAAATTAACAAGCGTCGGCTAGTCGTTAGCTGACCGACGATTTGCTGTGGAGGATGAATCGTCTGCAGCTTTACAGAAGCTCTCTGCGTCGCAGCTGGGCAGGAGTCATCTCCTCGGGCACACCTTTTTATGCGATTTATTGCATAATATCTTCAAATTTAAAAGAACCTCTCGAGTCCTTTTAGCACCTGCTCCCGGATCTTCTCCTCTATCCCTCTGTTCCTCACCACTCGGTGTCGCTATTTGGGAATTCGCCGTACGTTCTCAGCTTGCTATACTTACTTCACCTTCGCCTTTCGCTTCTCGATCTTCTTCTCCGCCTTGGCCTGCCGTCTGGAAGACTATTTCTTGGGCTTGCTCTGAATTTGGGTCTCGTTGGCCTTGGCCAAAGCCTAAAACAAGGAAATGTTTTATTTCATTAAATCAAACTTCCCTGGGATTTTATTTTTCAGGGTACAGCTACATGTTTGTCTGGAAAAGCACATCGCTTTTCAATTCACCATCGCTATCTTTCGGTTTTTAGCTACTGCTTGTAGAAGTCGGCTATAGCTTGGTCTCTTTTTGAGCTGAGTTGACGGCAGAGCCCTTGGCTATCATGCTGGCCGCTGCCAACAAGATTCCTGATTAGTCACAGTCAGCCAGTAGAGTGACTTTGGATGAGCTCACTACTTTTTAATACGATTCTAAGTACTCCTTGATCAAAACATACTTACTCACATCCTTATGCTTTAGCTACTTCCCTAACATTTCGAGGGCCTTCTGCGCGATCTCGGCCTGAATCCGAATCGACTCGGCTTTACCCTTGGCAATTAAGATGGCGGCCTGCCTCTTTCCCTCCTCGATATTCACAGCAGACTACCTCTTACCCTCAGATATCAAGATATCCTTTCTCTTGGTGCGCTAAGCCTAGGCCTGCAGCTGCATACTCTTCTTGATATGCTATGGCGGGTCTATATTTCTGATTTAATATCTGAGGCATTTTACGCCCCAAGTTGAGCTTGAGTTGTTGACACCCCGGTAAATCGCAGTGTTTAGTTTGTTGCGCTAGAGGAATAGCTAATCGAGCTTCATTTTACCGATTTCAGCCCGCATTACAGTCTGAGCAAGTAGGCCCAGAGCGATATTTTCGTTCTAAATTTCATAGGTGGCCTTGATCGGGTCTGTAATTTGCAGGAAGAGGTTGCCGTCAATGTGGACACTGACATTGTCCTTGGTGATAGCAGTCTGCTCCTTGATTTCTATCATCTTTTAGCGGAGAGACTTAACACTGATGATAGAGTCGGCGATAGGAATGAGGAAGTGTAAGCCGGGCTCGAGCTTCCTGTTGAACTTGCCGAGTCGCTAAACAATCTTGACTGATTTCTATGATACGATTGTGAAAAATTTCAAATTAAACATACACATTTTTCAGAGCCTCAGCTCTTATAGTTTTTTCGAGTAGCTGCGCACACGGCTCAGCAAAGCCTCCTCCCCCTCCTACGCCTCCTCCAGTCTCTATTTCAGGCCTTCCAGGTCTCGACCTTCGTTGTAGTCCAATAGTTTCAGGAGCTTATTTGCGCTGTCACTGAGCTTTCGTCTGTGTTCTGTGAGTTTGTTGTCAATGATGGTCTGGGCAGGATTGAATCTACTGACACTGACCTCTGAATGGCAAGACTTATCTGCAAAGACGGTTTCGGCAAGGTTGTGAATATTGGTGGTGGTTTCCTTAAAGACCCTAGACTTAAAGGAGGCAGCCTGCCTCTCGATCTAGGCTGTGATGAGCCTGGTTAACTACTAGTTCCTGTCCTATAGCTACTTGATCTTTATTAGGTAACCCTAGATATCTTCCTTCTGCATATTCAGTTGGCACACTGCCTTCTCTTATGAGCGCTTGCTCTAGAGCTGATGAGCGTGCGCGTTGTCCGCCTGCAGCCGAAGTTCATCGTTCGCTTACTACAGCTATTCCACTAGCCTCTACAGTCGTTGGATCTCGGCTGAGTTCGAGGATTGCTGTTCAGCCCATTTTGATTTTTGGGTTGAATAGACTTTATTGCTCTGCTAAAGAAATAAAGTATTCTTTTTTTCCTGCTCAAGATCCTACTTGAGCCTGCTGACTTATTCCTTCTGAGTGAGCAAGGACTCTGAAACCAGGGCTAATTAAGACTATTTCGTTTGAAGGGCGAAATGAATCCTCTCGTTCTCTTTACTTTTTGAAATAAGGGAGTTTTGCAGGGCTGTTGTCTAGGCTGATAGCTATTTTTAACGATTGGACAGCTGCTGTACTTGCTGGCTAAGCTGATTGATCTGGAATTCCTGGGTGTTATTGCATTGGTTTTTTTGTTGGACAATGAATTAAAGATTTGAAATCCTCTATTTTGCCTGGGAGTTAGTGTGGGAAAGAGATTGCTGCTCAGTTTCGAGTGTGAGCACCTGCCTTTTTAAGGATTCCTACCTAAGCAGAGTTTAATGGAGTCTAGCTTTGAATTAGGAGTTTTCTTGAGAGAGCCTGGTTTCCTTTTGCCTGGAGTCGAGTTAAGTCTGGGAGAGAGCGGACTAGAGTTCCTTGCGGTTGACTTGGAGGGCGAGGAGCTCCTTCTCGCACTTGAGTAGCTGCTAGTTCTTCGACTTAAGACCTATTTACATTTCTATTGATCTTGACTTTTTGGTTTAATTTTAAAGTCGTAGCCTTTAATTTTCGTTTAAAGATTACCTGAGTTTGTTCCTGGTCTACTCCAGGAGCTTTTCGGTTGTTGAGAGTACCCTGCGCTGCTCTTCTAAACTTTTCTAGGCGAGAGTCAACTAGCTCCGCAGACTCTCATTGAAGTTCTGGAAAGTAAAAGCATTTCGGCCCTAGAGGAGTGCTATATCGTTAATTTTATCTAGCTAGGTCTTGTTAATCTAGAAGAGCTTTTTGATTTCGGAGTTGTTAACCCGCAGCTCGTTCACTTTGTTGTCTTTCTCTGAAATCTAGTTTTTCATTCTTGAAATTTCAAGTTTCAGCACTGCGTTTTCTCGTTTGGTCTCGTTGAAATCCGAAATTAGGGTCTTCATCTTGTCCTGGAGGATCCTCAGTTCACCGTCACATTACACTCGGTCTCGTGCCATATCGTCCAGACTAGAAGCGAGCTTCCTCTCGCTCTCTTCGAGCATATCCTTCAAATGTCTGTTCTAGTACTCCTTTGAAATCAGCTAGTCCTACTTTATCATGATCCTCTTTTCAACTTCGGCCGCGTACGTTTACGACCCTGCTATATTTCGCTTCAGTTTTTCAATCACAGCTTAGAATCCTTTGAATTAGTTTAGCAGACTCGCCTTTTCTTTCTGTAGATTCCTGATCTCGAAATTCAACTGATCCACCCTGGATTACAAGGCCATTCGCTAGCTGTTGATAGTCCTCGATTGGACAATAGACTCTTGCTTATAGCTGGACTAAATTCGTTCGAGTTGGCTTTTCAGCTCTCTATTTTCGAAGGAAAGGTTCTAGCAGTCTGCTGTGAGCCTGCTAATGTCCTTTAACCTGTTGCTTAACTCAAGTTTGAGCCTTTCTTGGCTGTCGTGGAGTCCGTTTCTCTCTGACCTGACCAAGTTAATTTATTCCTTGAAGGTGGGAATAATCTTATTCTATTATTTTAGTTGCTCGAGCTCAATGTTGGCTATCTTAAGTTGGAACTAAGCCTGCTACGCCTACTTCTTAATTTTAGCCAGCTCTTCGTTGAAGTTCTTGATGTTAAGACTATCCTTTTTGAGCAAGGAGAGGTCAAATTGCTTGCTGGTGAGCTATTTCATCAGAGTGAGCTATCGCTCTCTCAGTTTCTCGATAGTCGACTAGTTCTCTATTTTGATCTGCCTAAGCCTGCTTATTTACTAAGCTTATCCCCTTCGCTGCTAAAGTTACTTCTGCAACCTCAGGTTCTCCTCTGAATGCAGAGTCTTCTTCGCCGAGTCCCTCGCAGACAGACTTTTCTAGTCGGTGTATCGCTCGAGAAGTTAAAATTTTTTTTGAAGAAGTTAATAGTCTCTTGTAAGATCATCGACTTGCTTCCTGAGAAAGAACTCGTTTGGGCTCGTTCTCTCTCTGGCTTCGTCGAAGATAGATTGGGTATGTCGGCCCTCCATTATCAAGCTCTGTCTAGCACTCCGTTTGGAGCCTTCCCCTATTGCGATTGCGTAGCCGCTCCCGCACACTATCTTGCTTACTGCTTTGTCCTAGAGCTTGTTGACCAAGACAGGGATCGACTGGCTTTATTTGGAGTCAGTCCCCAGCTGCCCGTGATTATTAAGTCCCCACGAGTAAACAGAGCCTCTCGAATCAACTGCACAGCCGAACCCCTATCCGATTGAAACTTAGGTGAAAGGCTGTTTAGCCTTTGTTATTTTGGTGGGTCTTAGAAATTACCCGAAGAATCCTGTTCCCCAGAGGTAAAGGTTTCCAGAGAAGGAGATAGCTGCAGAATGATCCCAGGCCTCAACCTTCTTGATAGGTTAATGATTGAGGTCCTATACAACTGTCAATGAAGTGACTTTCTTGCGGTGGCCGAGACCAAGTTGGCCCTTATCGTTGTTGCCGACAGCGACGACCACTCCCTCGCTCAGGATGAAGCTGAAGTCAACTCCGAAACAGAGGAAGTCTACACCTTCTCTAAAGTCAAGATAGAAAGGAGATGTTTATTTGCGTGCGTGAGACATGATTTGGCTGTACCTGTTATCACCCCACAGGAAGGCCCGCCTGCTTGAAGTTATCAGTCCAGAGTTGTACCCTCCAGCGGCAATATCAGTGGCAGGGTCTGCCTTCACCAGAGTGGGACTCCCCCTGCTTTTGGTGTCGCCGAGACCTAACTGGCCATAGTCGTTATTTCCCCAGGAAAGAATAGAGCCTGAAGAAGTAAGAACCAGGGAGTGGTCCAGCCCACAGGCCACTTTGATAGCAGAAATAAATCCAAGACTTCGTAAATCTTAGCCTCGGGCCCCTTTATCGTCGGCCCCTAACTTGCCATCCTTATTGTTGCCGGCAGCGAAGAGCTAGCCTGCGTTTGTGAGCAGCAGCAAGTGAGTGTGTCCGTTGGCCACCTGCTTGACATCATCAAGCTAGATATTGCGACAAGGCAGTTTGCCCCAAGCATAAAGAGTCATCGTTAGCGAATTGATCAATAATTAATGCGAATAATGAAGGATCAAAGCTGCACTACAGTGCTGACGAGATACTCGAATATCAGTCGAGAGTTGACTCCTCGGTGGACGCATCAGGAGAACCAGCTTTTCTATAAGCTTCTTCACAAGTTCGGAACCGATTTCTCGATTTTTAGCCTACACTTTCCCAACAGATCCAAGAAGCAAATCAAGAGCAAATATATTCGAGAGTGCCGACGTTAGAGCAAGAAGATGCAAGCCGCCTTCAGACCCGAGTCCACCCTTTTCGAGCGGCTAATAATGGCTGACTCCGACGACTCCACTCAGTCAGATGAATAGCCCTGCCATATACGCATACGGAGTTGAACCACTCCTTCATAATCATTTATGATAAAGGCCTGCGAATTCGAGACCTCGCACGAGCGACTGCCGTCTCCGCTACGGAGGCCCCTCCAAAAGTCCTCGCTGAAGCAGCACTTCCTGCGCCTCATCGACCAGGAACTGTAATCCAGGCACCTCGAGAAGCAGAATATTCTTATCCGGTAAAGTTCGTTCGGATATATAAGCAACAAAACCGAGGAGCCTTCCGTCCTCAAAAAATTTTTCGAGCTCATGGACATCGAGAATAAGGGTCGGCTGCACTCTGATAACCTTAACTCCAAACTGCTTCGCTCTTTGGATCAAAGATTTCTGTTGGAACTAATGGAGGAGTACACCTCTGCAGGGTAAATGACGCTATCTGATCTGCACGAGCGACTGAGCGCGTAGGGACGGCTAGAGTACGTTCTGGGCCTGGTGGAGTAGTTTTTGTGAATGACAGTTGCCATTTTTAATATGGGAGGATGCATTACAGCCTAATAACAACCAATAGCCATCAGAGCTATCCCTCTAACCGACTATTTCTAGCTGTACAGGCACCGACTATACCGACCACACCCTTTTGTTGGACCCGACTAGCAAAAGCTTGCCGAGGACGACCCTGAGGGAGGCCGGTGGACGCGCTGGAAACTCAGGATCATGGATCAACACGTCGTGGCAGTTGATCCCTAGTTCTACCGAGTGCATAACGGGAAGCCCTCTCCTCACGACCAACAAATCAGCAAAGACGTATGCAGGACCTTTCCTTAGGAGTAGTACTTATTCGTTACAGGTATTTTAAAGTCCCTGAAACTGAGCTCAAGCTCAGCAGAATAATCCGCGCGGTGACCCACTACTTCCCTAAAGTAGGCTACACTCAGGGCATGAACTTCGTGATCGGACTGCTGCTATTGATTGGCAGGAATGAGAAGTAAGCTTTCTGGATGTTCGCGCACCTGGCAACCAACCCAGATTTCCTGATAATCGGCTTCTATGTGGACGGATTCAAGCTCTAGGTTTTCTACTAGTTTATTTTTTTCAGATTGCTGGAGAGACAGCTGCCAGCTCTCGCTCAAAGGCTCGAACAGGTTAAGCTCGACACATCTGCTTGGCTGTTTAAGTTCATTCAGCCAATCTATATTAACTTCATCCCCTTGCCGCAGCTCCTGCCTTACTGGGACTATTTCATGTTCACAGACGGATTTGCATTGGTTTACTTGGCGGTGTCGTTCATGGAGGAGCTGGAGAAAGAGCTGCTGAGCTGCTAGCTGTAGGACTCAGAGTTCATTTCGATTATTAATAAACTTAAAAGCAGCAGCTTCCATAATCCTGAGGTTACTCAAAGAGTGATTTAGAGGGCAAATAAACTGAGGCTAAGCAAGGCCGAGATAGCGGACATGGCCAGGAACTTCAATGACCCCTCCAATTAATTTGCAAACATCTTCCTCTCCTACAACTAGACTTAGTACTCTCAGATGGAAAATATCAGTGAATTCTATCGCAAAAATCTGTCAGAAAGCCAACTCAGCAAAGAGAGTCAGCACAGCATTTAGCACAGCCAGCATGGAAAAAATAAGAGGCAGTTTTAGACTATTCGCTAGTCGAATTAGGAATATTAGTACATGGGGAGAGACGTGGACAGCTCAGGGAGCAACCCGCAGGACGCCAGCGAGACCTAGCAGTTCACCAACGTCACAAGAAGAAACAGGAAAAAGAATTTTAAGAAGTCAGATAACAAGTCCATGGTCAACATGACCAAAACTGGTCACATCAGAGAGAGTTCAATCAATAACGACATCAAGTGGTTCATCGAGGAAAATATAAACGAGGAGGAAGAGAAGGAATAACGAGAGGAAGGCGTGAGGAGTGAGGGACTGCACGAAGTGGTAGTGCAGCGGGCGCACAGCCTGTCGCGAGTTACTCTGCTCTCCTAGCAATTCGTAAAAAATGACCTCACAGTCTCCATGATCGAGTGATATTATACAAATGGATAACCGTCTCTCCAGGAAGGTCGTTTCTTCACCAGGCTTATATTGAGAACTATGAGCCTCAGGCGCCCCAGCTCAGGCATATCAGTCCAATTGTCCACTCCCTCAACGAAGACGTGGTGGCAGAGCGCTCGATCTCTACGCTTAAAGAGCTGGACAGCTATTACTCCCTCCAGATCCACAGGCTCAACTAGCAGCTCAGGGATTTCTAGACTCACCTCTCGCAGCGCAATCACGAAAATGAACTTTATCGTGCATAGCTTTAGGAGCGGAGGAAGGAAAATGCCAACCAAACAGTCCTGATTCGGCAGCTCCGATAGTCACTTCAGAACGTCATTTCCCTCAACGATCAGAAGCAAATTCAAATCGACTCCCTTAGGCAATCCCTTTAACTCCAGCAACTCGAGTCCAACCAGGCGCTCAAACTTCAGTATAACGACAATATAAACCAACTTGTATTGGAGAGAGACATGGCGCAGAGTCAACTAATCCAGCAGGAGCAGAACTACCAGCACCAGCTCAAGCACAATCTCTCCGAAATTTCTTAGAAATCAAGAGAAATCTAGTAGCTTAAACGTAAATACGCTTAAGTCCTTGAGGCTAAGAGGAGAGACGATTAGGAGCTGAAGGGAGTTCGATGGGGCGCAGAGCTGGCCCGCGACAAGCTTAGCAGCGAAGTCCGAGAGCTCAAGATCAAGATCTAGAACCAGGAGCGTTCGTTCTTCGAGGCCATGCAGAACAAGATCCTAGAATGCACTGTAATGGAGAACAAGGCGGCCATGGTGCGAAAAGATCTGGACCAGGCTATCCAGCAGAGAGACAGCTACTATCAGGATCGATAAAGGTTCAGATACTAGCTCTAAACTCTCAAGAGAGATTCTAAAATCTCCAGGAACGACTTACTCGGAGAAGATCACGCCATGGTCGACGGCCAGCTCTCCAGAGATCATAGGGAACCCAATCACAACCACAGGTTTGATTCCAGAGACCACAAGATTGAAACGAGGGACCACAGGAACGACTCGAGGCATCATAACGACAGAGGAGAGAAGTCACAAGGAAGACCACCACGCCCTGAGATGGGTTTGAAGGAGGAAATGAAAGAAAACAGAAAGGAGAACCGTTAGCGTTAGTCTCACTTCGATAACTCAGAGGACAGCGACAATAGGTATCCCAGCTCCGATAGTAGGCACAAATTCGATCAAATTTCGGCTGCAGCCGGAATGGCTATCAAAAAGGAGTTCTAGCAAAACAACGAGGGCCTAAAAAACTAGGTGCCAGCTGAAAAAAACGAAATGAAAGTAGTGGTGGAGAAGAGCAGGAAGTCCATCGCAGACCACGCCTTCAAGCTCTTTTGCTCCTCCGTTGATTCAGCCAACCTTAAAAAGCAAAATAGCCTGATCCTGTTTATGCTCAATCTTAAAGAGGAGCGCAATAAGGCAGATGTGATTATCTCCTCCATCGAGAACTATAAGGAAATCGCTAGGACAGTTGCAAAGCCAACCCTCATCAAAGAGACTAGAGACTCCGTCAACGCTTGGGTGGAGGGCACCATTGCTTTCACGATCTAGCAGAAACGCAAAAATAGCAAGTAGAAGAACCAGCTGTTCCTGTACCTGTTCCGACTGCTGGCAATAAAGTATCGAGTGATGTACCCGCTGAAGGACAAGAAGGCAGTGCGACTGGATCGGGACCTGGAGGAGTACCTAGATCACAAGATCGTGACTGCGCTGCGACTGGTGCTGAAGCAAGAGTAGGTCTGATTGAATCAGCTGTTCATCTAAATTTTATGAATCTATCTGTGTGTCCCGTTCTGCTGCATCGACCTACGAATTTCCGTCCTGCTCCTCTTGAACCCCAGGACCGTATTCGCCGCCAGAGGGTCGCTCTCCGATTGGCCCATCTCGCAGCACAATCCGAAAGGGATCAGTTTCAGGACGATGGAAACTAGCATACTGCCTGCCCCGAAGGCGACCTGGTAAAAAAGTAACGCAGATGAGCCACTGTTCGATGGTGAGCCCCCAGTTGGGATGGAGCTCGAAGAAGTTCTGCGTGAAAGTTACGATTAGGATCTGGAAGATTACAATGATGAATATGATGAAGAAGAACATCGGGTTGTTAGTTATGCCCTCGAAGACATTCAGCTAGTCGTTGAGTTTGCGGCTGTTCAGGAAGTTGAATAGCTGCATCCATACGAAAGTGTTGAACACGCAGGTGAAGTGTCGTGAGTACTCGTTGCTTGTGTCGAAGATTTATTTGTACACGTCAGTCTTGCCGTCGGGGGCCTTCATGTAGCCGTAGCAGACTTTGCCAGTCGCTTTGTCGCCGCCCCTGAACCTGGGGTAGTATGAGTCAGGTAGTAAGTTGGTTTGGTTATTCTTGACCCTCTTGGCATTGATGAGCGAGCGGATATTGGTGTCGGACTAGTTGTTTTAGTACTCAGGGATGAACAGCGGGCCTGCAAACGCGAAAAGGAGGAGGACGAAGAGCTGGTAGAGAGCCTGTCCGAAAATATGTTTGAACATGAGTCTGCTGATGATATAATCGTCTCTGGAGTGGGGCTTTCTCTTGAGGAGGTCGCTGGTGGGGGGTTCTGTTGCAAGAGCCAGGGAGGCGAAGGTGTCCATTATCAGGTTGATCCAGAGCATCTGAATTGCCGAAAGAATCTCTTGCTTTATTATGATCGAACCGAGGAGAGTTATAAAGACTGCTACCACGTTGACAGTTAGCTGGAATTGAATGAATTTCCTGATGGAGTCGTAGATGTTGCGGCCCCACATCACTGCCTTTACGATTGAGCTGAAGTTGTCGTCCAGGAGGATTATTGACGCCGCCTACCTTGCTACTTAAGTCCCCGCTATCCCCATTGCGAATCCTACATCAGATTTTTTTAAAGCTGGGGCGTCATTGGTGCCGTCGCCTGTGACTGCTACTACATCGCCACGTTAGTTTAGGCCAGTTACCAAGGTGTACTTGTCCTGTGGCCTTGACCTCGCAAGCACGTCAAGGTTATTCACGATCCTATTGAACTAGGCCTTGTTGGCGATGGTATCGACTCTTTGTGGCCTCTCTTCCTTCTTGGCGGAGACGGGATCCTTTGGACAGTCGCAGATAGCAGTTTAGCACTTGGCGCAGACCAGTCCTCCTACAGCGTTCACAAAATCGGAACCCTCCATTACGATGGAGTTCGGATTTCCGGCCTAAATTATTCCGATTTCTTTGGCTATGGCCTTGGCAGTGATTATATTGTCTCCAGTGACCATCCGCACCTTGATTCCCGCCGTCTTGCAGTCCCTTATCGCGTCGGGCACCTCAGGCCGAGGCACATCCCGAACTCCCAGGATTGATATCAAAATAAGATCCTGCTTTTCGACAGAAAAGACGCCAAGGTTGTCCTTGGTCTCCGTGTCAGTGCGAGGAGTGATGACCTTGTATGCGACAACAAGCGTCCTCAGAGCCTTTTCGGCCATATCAGTGATGCTTTTTTCCATTTTCTTGAGAATGTCACTGTCGATGGACTATATTTTGTCAGTCTTCTTATTGTGCCAGCTGCTGCAGCACTTCAAAACCATTTAAGATGCACCTTTGCAGTAAAGGTAATTTGAACCTTAGACTGACAGCACCACGCTCATTCGCTTCCTCGACGATGAGAACGGTAATTTTATCATCGAAGGGTATTTCTACCTTACTTCTTCGTAGTTGATACCAGCTCGCTTCATAAATTTGAGTAGTGCGATTTCTGTGCTTGACCCTTTTTCGACCGGGAGGAGATTGGCACTGGAGTTGCAGCAAGTGGAGAGGACGAAGTGCTTTTTGAAGCCCTCTGCAAAGTGTGCATTGAGATTGACTTCAGAGTTGATGTTGTTGTACTCCTAGGTTTAGATATTCCAGATGGACGTTAGATTCATTTGGTTCATTGTAAGGGTCCCGGTTTTATCCGAGCAGATGTTGTTCGCTCCACCCATGGTCTCGCAGGCCTCCATCTTCCGCACCAAGTTGTTATCATTGAGCATGCGCGTGACCGAGTAGGCGAGAGAGAGCGTCACGCTCAAGGGTAGTCCCTCAGGTATGGCGACCACCACCACGGTTACCGCAAGGATGAAGTAGTGGACAATCTAGATCCAGCGTTCGTTGGTCCACTCGTTTGCAATGATGCACTAGACAGCCAGCCTAATCATCATTATGATGAAGATGAGAACAGCCGAGATTAGTCCGAACTTGCCGATGTCCGTTGCGATGTGCTAGAGCTTCATTTGGAGGGGAGTGGCGCTAGGCTCTTCCTGGAGCAGGACAGCCCTGATTTTGCCGATGCAAGAGCTGTCGCCCACCACGATCACCATCATCTTCCCCTATCCATTCAGAATCCTAGTCCCAGAGAGGAGTACACAAGAGGGAACTTCGTGTCTGCCGCTTGTATTTTTTTCGCCCCTTTAAGTAATTAAATTCCTCTTTTCCAAACAGTTCTGGAAGTTGCTTTTGTGGATGGGGTCAGTCTCCCCTGTCATCGCGGACTAATCACTCACCAGCTAGGACGCCTCCAAGACGAGTCCGTCCGCGGGGATCTCCATGCCTTCTTGCAAAATGATGATATCGCCGACAAGGACCTTATCTTGATGGAGGTTAGTCTTTTTGCCGTTACGAATAACAGTGACCTCCTTTCTAGAGTCTGCGACAGTATTTAATCTCTGGAATTGTTTTTCCTTTTGATAATCGTTGAAGGCAGTTACATTTGCGCAGACTGCCACTGCTATCAGGATGGCGACTCCCTCTATCCAGGCCGTCTTCCTCTTCTAAGGCTCTGAGACTCCTACTTACAGGCCTATCGAGAGGATAGCGGCGACGATTAGAACGCGGAGAGTGAAGTCCTCGAGGGCCTCGCATAGTAGGGAGCAATAGCTAGATATTTAAATTACGGGCTTTTCGTTGCTGCCGTAAAATATTTTTCTAGCCTATATCTAGGAGTCCAGCAGACCGAGTTTAGCATTGATGCCCAGCTTGTCGAGGAAGGCAGCCTATCCGCCCTGCTTTTCGAGAAAGTCAACTTCGTCGGCGAAGATTCGATCTTGGCAGCTCTCCGCTAGCGTGACAAGAGTCTTTTTCTCGATGCCGAAATTATTAAGCATATAAAATATGATTGCCTTTAATTTCTCAGGATGATTCTATTGGGGACAACTAATTTGCTTTTATGCTTCAGTACCTCTCGGAACTGCTCATCGCAGTGCGCAGGTTTCAAGACTCCCTCCTCAGGGTCAAGGCCGATCAGGAGCTAACCTGTCCTAACTTCCAGACGCTCCTCCTCCAAGTTCCGTTTCCGCAGGAGGATCTACCGGAGCCCTTCCTCCTTCTTAGATTTTTTAGCAGAATTAAGGACCTCTACGAAATTTACCTGAATAAAGGCAGCTTTACTCCAACGGCTCTGAAGACTCACCTCTGCAATCTGAGCTACATCATCAAGGCAGTCGAAGACCCCGCTTAGCAACTCTCCCAGCTATCCTCAGCCGTCGCGGAGTTCAACTAAAGATGCAACCCCCTCAACTCGAAGCACCAGACTCTCCCCACAACCACTTCCTAAATAAGCAAGTAGGAAATAAGAGTCAGCTAAACCATTCCGGAGAAGCTGAGGATTGTGCGTTAGAGACTACTGACATAGAAGGGTCGAAAAGCAAAGTAGAAGCCTGCGAAAAGCAAGAAGAAGGAGTCGAGCGCCCTCCTCGCCTACCTCTCCCTCAAGAGCAACTACGATATTCTCGGACTCGATAACGCTTACCTTAGAGAAATCTCCTTCTCCAGCAACAAACCTCTCACAAAAGGTCTCGTCCAGCGCTAAAGCGTCATCAGGAATGCTGATTTCCACAAGTCGATAAACAGGTACCGGGAACAGGCAATCAACAGGAAGAGGCTTGAGCCGAAGTCTGCTCGTAAGCTTCAGACCTTCGAGCGAGAGCATACTGGGCGAATAATGAGCAGGGATAAAAGGGGGGGACGTATGCTCTCGACAGGAAGATAGTTCTTCAGCAAGTTCAGCACTGTCAAGATAGTAATTGTGTGAGTTGTTTTGTCAATTTATCATCGTTAATGTTCAATATTTATCTTAGGCACTAGTCGCAGTCTAAGCGCACTAAGAGTCCCTACCTCAGCAGGCCACGACCCCTCATGCCCTCCATCAGGATCTCCAACCACGTGCACATCTGTACACTCACTTAGCAGACACTCGTCCTAACATCAACCTCTCCTGCAAGCAGTCAGTCCCTAGAAATCGAACTCCCATCTCTCTCCCGAAGGACACTCTGAATCGCAATAGTCGCTACTAGTCAAAGAACGAAAGGGTCCAGTCAAAGCTGGAGAACAAAGCGACGATACGCTTCCTAGCCAAGCCGCAACACACGAGCGTGTTCAAGCCGTTTGATTTTATCAAATAAAAGAGACAAAAGAAAACAATCCGCATTCCAACTCGCCAAAGAGTTCTGAAAAAATAGCCTGAATGCGACCTCCCTGAACTCAAATTGCTTATCAAGTAGGAGGACCGACTACAAGATTTCAAACTGGTGTAACGAATCGGCCAGGGCGGCTACGCAGAGGTATACAGAGGTCAGCACATCCCCACTGGACTGTGGTTCGCTGTCAAAGTGTACGACAAGCTCAAGCTCCCCAAGCTATCCAAGCTCTAAAGTATAAGGAGGTAAATAAGACTGCTGTCATAACTCTCCTAATACAAACATCCTTACATAAACCGGCTAGTCTAGTCTGAGGAGAAGCAGACTCTGATCTACCTGGTGCTTGACATTTGCAAAGGCGGCTCACTATTCGATAAGGTTGGCAATCCTGAGTTCATGCTAAAGCCTCTGCTGCGGCAGCTGGTGCAGACTCTCCTCTTCCTGGAGTCAAAGGGCATTGCTCACAGAGACATTAAGGCTGAAAACGTGCTGATCGAGGCGGGAAAGATTAAGCTAATAGACTTCGGCTTCGCTTTAAGACTCTAAAAGAACCAACTCATAAACACCTACTGTGGGACACCAACCTACATGTCGCCAGAGATTGTCTCTAGGACGCCACACAACCCTCTCCTCTCTGATCGCTGGAGCCTCGGAATCCTTATCTACATGCTGATTTCGGCAAAGTACCCCTTCAACTCGTAGGATGAGAACGCCCTTTTCTAGCAGATAAGGACAGGGAAAGTCTAGTTCGGGCCTCCCTTTTCCAAGGACGCAGAGAGTTTGATAGCAAGATTGCTGAGAGTAAATCCCGAGGAGCGTATAAACTATCAAGAAGTGCTGGAATCGGCCTGGCTAAGTGCTTCTTGATCAAGTAATTAATGAATCATCATTGGCTTTAAACCAACAAACTCAACAGGCCCAGGCTGATTCCGATCTTGAAGCTGGTCCTCCCTGATTTCAAGTCGTCGATAATTAAGGGCAAACTGGGGTCAATTTCACTTGAGGCCGCCTTTGCCATCTCAATCCCGCTGCTAATTGCCTCCTTGTTTTAATTACCGAAGATGTCGGATAAGTCTTTAAGCTTTACTTCACCAGTGAGCCTCAGAAGCAGTTTGATTGGCTAGCACCATATGGCGTTCTAGGGGCTCTAAAGACATAGCTGTTACAAGTATAGCATTAGCCCTGAGAGACCCTGTCCGGAGACGTTTAAATCCAGTTTGATGATTTCGCCCTTTCCGAAATTCTTGAGGTCCTCTAGGAACTTGACCTTGGATTCCAGAGACACAAGCAGTTCAGCAGAGAAGTAATTTTCGATGGAAAAAATGTCTGCAAAGAAATTCAGCACTGAAGACCGGAGGGTGATGGTTAGGCTGTCTGCGCTAGAAGTGTTCTCGATATTGATCCCGTCTATCAATTCCAGCCAAGCCGGGTTCATACTCCCCAAAAACTAATAGAGGAGGGACTTGCCCATCTACAAGAGCATGCTAATTGACTACCCGAGACTCTCCAGTCCGCCCTCCTTCCTGAACTTCAAGCAGATGAAGGGGTCTTACGGAATTACCAGTTCTTTCCTTAGTTAGTCCAGCAGAGGAGTCTTTCCGACGCCCAAACCCACCGTGAATTTAGACTTGACTTCAGGCTAACCTACAGTTACCTTCAGGCTGCACTTCTTGGAAAGCGGCACAGCTGCGGCCGGGACCATATTCGCCAACGATTTTAGCTGTACCAACATCGAAATCGGACTCGCTAAGACGCTGACCATGGGCCCCAATGAATACTTAGACATGAAGTGGAGTGCCCTGATATCTGAGAAAGCGTACTTTTCGTCACCAGAATGGGCGAGGGTTAAGATGCTGACTCCCTCTTCAGAGACGGGTACAGGGAAATTGCTAACAAAGGTGAGAAACTAAGGAGTGGAGAGGTAGCCGTCGTGGTCGGAGTCGTATTCGTTGAAGCTGGTCCTCAATTCCTACATGTATCTATTGATTATAATGAACTCAACTCTACTAGATATTTGTACCAGCGTCGCTCCCTTTCAGTCTCGAGCTCAGCAACTGCTACAGCATCTACATCTCTTGCAGCAGCAGTGATTGCTTCTCCGCCCTTCTGTTCATCTTACGCTCTGATAGGACTTTTGGGTTGCGATGGCTCACTGCGCTCGGCATTGACCCCTCGAATAGACCGACTTGCTCTTCCTCTAGTTGAAATTCAAGTTTCTGGAGAATGAGGTCCTGCTTGCGCTCGAGCAAATCTGCATAAATCCTGACTGAGGCCATATTTTTATAAAGAATGAGGCTGCGAATGCAATGCTTTAGTTGGTCGGAATAATCGGAATTTTCCATAAAATCTGCAAACTAAATCGGATCCTTTGTGAAGCTCACAATCATTTGAAGAGTCTCTGAAAGATTCTCGAGGAGCTAAGTATTGTCCGAATTCAAGGCTATGTCTGGAAGAGTGAGTTAGTTGGCGACTTTGAGCATTCCATGTTTGTCGAGGAGGAGGTGTAGGGGGGTTAGTTTGGCGAGCCTAAGGCCAAAGAGCTAGGATTGCTTGATACTAACCAAGATGACTAGCAGGAGAATCCAAACTTAATACTAGAGAAAGGGTTAATGAAGTCTAATTCTAGCAGTGATCTCATCTTAAAGGGTGAGTGGGTAGTGCTCGAAAAAGAACTCCGCAAAGGCTAAATTTCCGCATATTTTTTACACATTGGAGTCCTAGATGTTGACAGGCACGAACAAGTAATGTTGCTACTTCTTCAGGGCCTCTAGCCTTCTCCTGAGTCTCTCCGAGTCTGAGTGCACTCTCTTGCGCATGAAGGCTGTCGAGTAATCCTGTCTGTTAAAAAGGATATCCACTTCCTGCAGCAGAGAGTGATTCCGCTGATGCACCTAGTATTAGAGGTTGGTCAGCTGGATGAACGCTTGCTCCAGTCTGTCCATGTTCTGTTTGAGCGGACTGCCTCCCATTTATAATAAATATGCAAGAACTTTTCCTACCAGGAAGGCCGAAACGCGGGTTGTGTCTGCTGAGAGGAGTGTTTGCAGACAACCTGAATAAAACCTGCAGCTTGCGCCTCTACGCCGGAGCGCTTGGACTCAGCTACGAGGAACCTCAAGACTAGTACCAACTCGAGTTCTAAACATTTTTGAGTTTTTAATGCAGATACTCCTAACAAACTTTGCTCTTCCGACACCAACTCACTGGGACCCAGGCTTATTTCATCTACCTCCAGGGACTACCCCTCCTCCAACTCTGGCAGAAGTCTCTATCTCTGATGCTCGCCAGGTCCACTCTCGACTCCCTACAGGCCAAGGAAATCGGAGGAGGCAATGCCTCCTCCGTGCGCAAGGCCTTGGAGGGCTAGTTCGCTGGCTGCGTGCTAAAATCAATCCGATTAAACAAATAGAATTAGGCTGAGCTGGTCTCGTTTTAACTAGTAGCGAATAAGAAAGGAGGTATTCCTCCTGCGGAACATGTGCCATCCCAATATAATCTCTCTCAAGGCAGTGGCTTTCAGCTAGGACTCAATCGTCTACGTCAGTCCCTTCTACCAGCAGGGAAATCTCATCCAATGGGCTATCAGGCAATAGAAAGTATAAGAGGCTCATGTTAAGTGGATGGTCCTTGATATCCTTTAAGCAATTCAGTATATATCCATGCTCAAAGTACTCCACAGGGACATCAAACCCGAAAACATACTCGTCCATAACGCTGACCGTGGACTGAGATTTGTACTTGCTGACTTTGGTCTCAGCACTTTCATGGACTCTGAAGATATAAACGCTTGCTGTGGAAGTATCGGCTATGTTGCGCCTTAGATCCTTATGAAAATAGGTCCAAGCGGGTAGAAAGCAGACATCTTCAGTCTGGGGTGCGTAATGTACTGGATGTAATTGAATGACCAGAGGAGCACAAGGAAATTCGTGTTCGGAAACAGCAGTAGGGCGCAGAGACTCAAGGACAACTTAAACTGCAGCATAAACTATTAGGCGATAAAGGGGATCGGGAGAGAGAAGCTTAGTCTGCTAAAAGCAATGCTTGAAAAAGACCCGAACAAAAGAATTTCGATTCGATAGGCTTTGAATCACAGTTACTTGAGCAATATCCCCTCGAGAACTGGCCCTGATACTGGCCCGTAGAGACGGGGAGTGTTTTCAAGCTATAAATAGATCCGAATGGTGAGGATGCCTGCGCCTTAGCGGCAGAAAGAAAGAAACTAGTGCTGTAGTTAGCGGCAAATCACGGATAAGCCCAGGAATAGTTGATTATTATGTTATGACCCTGTCACTATTTCACTCTCAGCACTTCCTCGAAAAATTAGATCACCATTTCCGCATGGGAATTACGAAGCTCACTCGCCTATCTGACGCGTAACAAACCTCCCTTGCATTCTACGATAAAGTAAAGCCGATTATCGATATAACAGTGCGACACCACTCTCAAGGGCTTGCTCTGTCGCTTGCCGTGTGTTAGACTTTTCATTAAATTATAGTTTAATCAGCGCACTTTGCAAAAGAAATCATCCAAAGTCTTGTCCTGACTCACTCGTTTCCTCATTTCCCTGGCCTTCTTCAATGCCAGCCGACACTCGATCATTGAACTCTGTTCGGTCGGCCTCATCTAAGTCTTTTGATTGGACTGAGAGTCCTACTTGCGGAGCGAGTGGTCTGCGATCTTCTAATGGAGAATGTTGATGTATCTGAGGAGAGCCTGCAAGGAAATATCGTAAGACCTAAGGGGCCTTTGGTCTAAACTCTGAGTCCTTGTCCGATTCTCTTTGTGAACTTGGATTATTTTATAGTTGGGCTGTTCGAGCAGCAGCACTTGTTTATTGCTCATCTGATGGCAATTTTAGCAGATCGGTCTAAAGGCCGATCTAGTCTGGATTTTAGTCCTGAGCTACTCATAGGCCATGCTGATCTGCTAGTAAGCTACCTTCATTTTTTCGAAGAGAGGACTAACCTCCTCGAGTCCCGCTGGATCGTTTTTCTCGAGAGCCTACAGCTAACGGGTAATGAGTTTGCCAATGTTTTTCTTGACAACATTAATTTGCTTATTGATGCGGTCGAACCCTTCCAGGAAGTTCTCTTCTGGGTCATATTTTAGCTCTGGTGGAAGCAATGTTCGTAGCGACACCTACTACTTCCGGCTGTATAGGTGAAATCTATACTAATCGTCCTGCCTTTCGGGCTTTGCTGGCGACGTGGAGCTTTAGAGCATGAGGGAGAGGCTTTTATTTTATGCCTGGAGGAGGATGAGATTTTAATTATGGAGGAGGGCGTTAGGCTGGAGGAGGCGGGAGTGGCGCTGGAAGGGCTGGGCAGTGCGCCTGGATAATTTGGCGATGAGTTCGATATTAAGCTGGTTTAGTTTGT
The DNA here is from genome assembly GCA_003687565.2 of Craspedacusta sowerbii. NCBI lineage: Eukaryota > Metazoa > Cnidaria > Hydrozoa > Limnomedusae > Olindiidae > Craspedacusta > Craspedacusta sowerbii. The sequence continues at coordinate 27,940 of QQSS02005569.1, read as the reverse complement.
GGATTTCAGTTAAAGCAGCCGATTACATATTAATTTCAGTTCACTCAATCACTCTTTTCATGTGGCATCGAGAACGCCGCTCTTACTCCACACGCACTCGTCCCTCCAGACGGAATTAACGCTCTCGGCTCTCCAGGAGGGTTAGGACTGACTCGCTGTAGGAGGGGAGGAGTGGGAATAAGAGCTGCACGGTGGTGACTCTGATGGACTCGGCGACGAAGTAGGCCAGGTGAGTGCGTTAATGGAGGGACTTTTTCCAAGGCTCAGTATCAGTGAAAAATTTATTAAGGAGAGCTGAAATACTAAGGATTTGAATGTAGACCTGCTTAAGTCTAAATTCTTGATAAGCCTTGCGACCCTCCTGCATCCGCGCTACCACCTAGGCTAGCAGCGCCGCCTCCGATTGCTCCAAAGGCCTCGTCAGTCTCATTTCCTGGTGTACAATCTTGCTGGCGGTCGTTCGCATAACCAGATTGCAGAAACTACTAACGAAGTTGTTGTAAACCTCACACAGCCCCTACTCTTAGAAGTCTCTGTCAGTCTACAAAGGGCCCTCGGTGAGGCAATAGAGTCGAAAGGCTTCTTGACCATATTTATTTACCATTTGGATCGGACAAACCACGTTTCCAATCGACTTTGACATTTTCCTACCCTGGCTTGTCCAATGGCAGTGCACTAAGAGTCTCGCTGGAGGTTATTTGTCTGCAGCCTTCAGCAAAGCCGGCCAGTAGATCGAGTGAAACTTTAGGATATCCTTGCCAATCACATGGCAAGCGTCAAGCTGGCTCAAGTTCAATCTTTTGGCTGCAGTCAAATAATTACAAAGAGCGTCAATCCAGACATAGATTGTCTGTGAGGGGTCGTCGGGTACGAGAATTCCCCAGGGAACTCTTTTGGCAGGCCTTGAGACTGATAGCGATTTGAGTTAGGCAAGATCATTGAAGAGCGGCTGGAGGTAGTGCTTGGGGTGCAGATACTACGGGATGAACTATTTCAGGAATTAGGCCTGACCCTACAAATCGAAGACGTAATTCATTTCGCTCATGAACTGAGTAGGCTGTCCTAGCGGAGTCTTTTTGTCCTCAGTAAGATCTGACTATCTCACAAAGCACTAATCTGATTAGCAATAATATCCCTAATAACTCTTCAGACTAATGTGCCGCCTGATAGACTTCCAGAAGGCAGACACTGTTTCCTTGTGGTCTGGGTCCGTGGTCCGAATAAAACATTCTGCTCTTACTCCGATATGCTCCAACAGATCCTTAAATTGCCTAGACTGCTGGTCGCAAAATAGCTTAACATCCATTTGTTGTCTCAGAGCAGCCTGACTCACTTTTGTGCCATGCTCGTCAGTCCCTGTCACCAGGGGCACATTGTGGAATCGAGCAAAAGCCTATGCGAGAAGCAAGGAGTAGGCATGGCCAAGGTGAGGCGAAGCATTGAGGTAGAAAATTGGTGTGGTGACAAAGGATATTGAGCGCATAATTGAGAATTATAATAAGGATGTAGTAATTTGTACATGAACCGAAACGGCGGAGGAGACAGAACAACCTGCCGAAGGTGGAGCAGCGTATCTAGTCCCAGAAGAACGAGGAGATCTTCCTCTACGAAAATCTTGCTAATTAGGAATCGAAGATCTAGATGAACAACGAAATCGAGGAGTTAAGTATTCCTGAGTAAAGGAGCAAGCCCGTTGAGCTGAAGAGGAGGAAGCCGCGAGCTGAAAAGGGTTTGAATTAAACGCCTGAGAAATAACTTCCCAATGTTCTTTCTTATAAGGACCAGCCTCTTTAGTAAAAGGCTGAAGTCGACAATTAGGAGTCCAAGGAGTAAACTCCAGCTTTGAGGATTTCTCATCTGGACACTGAAGACATGCGGACTCTAATCACCTCCCCTGTCCAGCGAGGAAAGGTTATGTACTGCTCCATTCGGAGGGATAAGTCCGGTTTCAATAGGTTCACTCCCCAGTACGATGTTTACCTTTCTCAGGGATTCAAGTTCATGATGGCTGGCAAAAAGAGAGCCGGGAGCACATCGTCAAATTACGCAATTTCTCTGGACAAAATAAACCCTGACTCGATAGGCCCCAACTGTTTAGGTAAGTTGCGCAGTAACTTTATTGGATCGATCTTTAACTTGTACGACTCAGGAATGAATTTCGAAAAAACTAAAAATTTAGAGGAAGTGAGGAAGAACCTTGCCACAATTTAATATTAAACAAACTTCTTTGGTACCAACGGCCCCCGCAAAATGTCTGTTTTCGCCCCCGATCCCGAATCCACTAACTCCTTCCGCCAGCTCAAGCCTGACTGGGACCTCAAGTACGAACGCCAGGAGGCCGGTAACACTTAAGTCCGATAGTTCAAGAACAAGCCTCCTAAATGGAATGAGCAGATGAGAGCCTATGTGCTTAACTTCAACGGACGCGTAGACAAGCCATCAGTTAAAAATTTCATATTAATCTAGGAAACGAAGGAAGATGAAAATCTGCTACTATTCGGGAGAGTGGGGGAGGACTTATTTAATATGGACATTAGGTACCCTCTCAGTCCGCTGCAGGCACTTGGAATTGTACTTTCCAGTTTCGACGGAAAACTTGCTTGCGAATGACCTTCAATTTACAATCAATTATTTTACCAATGTTTTAACATTTCTTTCTACATGCTATGCAGCTCTCCGCAAACGATGACCGAATGGAGTGGGCCTCCCAGCTCCTTCTACCTAAGGTCTTTGAGAGTTCCACTCCAGACCTTCATGCTCTTAGATCCAACTCTAGCCAGAGCCAAGCATCTGCTCGTTTAATTGATAAGTTTGAGTTCAGAAGATTGTGCAGCTTCGAGAATTTGGGAGGCAGCCTCACTGGCCGCCATGAAGCGAGGGGGCTAGTAAATCTTTCTGTCCTTGAGGATGTTTTCTTCAGAACGTTCTTTGACCTTGATGTCCAGAAGGCAAAGCGTATGCAGTCCTATCTTGAGGTTGCTCTATATCTTATTTAAGAATGAATAGGGACGCCACTTTTACGTGAAGAGAGGAATCGACACCACCTCGCCGAAGCGATAGGCCTGAAGGCCTGTGAATCCTAACACTCCGATGATTCCAGCGTTGAAGACGATGTTGACTTTAATTCCCAGGGCAGCGGCCCTAAGGAAGAGGTCGCTGTGTGTGGTAGCTCCGAAGGGATCGCCGACAACCAAAAAGGCGAAGTCTTAGTCAGGCTAATTCTTGATCTGAAGTAGGAGTTTATCGATTTCGAGCTCGCAGAAATCCCTATCAGCCAGGATCACAGGTCTCTGATAGAAAGCCTCCAGCTGCTGCTGGTCGGCCATGAGGACGGACGTGTAGTATTAGAGGAGCACCAGTTTGGCACGCTTAACAATGGCCAGGCCCTTGAGAGAGATGTCCTCGGGGTCACTGAGCCCCAGGCCTATGAAATGCAAAACCATTATCGATTGAAGGTTTATCAAAAGATTGAATCAGAGTTAAATTTATTCTGCATGTCCTACAAATAGTGCGGCGGGAATTCGATGTTGATTTCGGGAGTCGGTAGTCCTTTGCTGCGGGCTTTGCAAATCTCGCGTGCCAGCCGCTCCCGCTCGGTCTTGTTGCCGCCGTTGTGCTTGTTCTTGATGTGGAGGTTCAAGGATACGTCGCAACTGTAAGTCTTTTGGCAACCGGGGTATGGACACTATATTTTTGACTCGATCTATTTAGCAGTTCTTCTCTTTTTTTTGTGTTGCTTCTCCTTGAGTCCCCTCGTCTCCCGCAGGTGCTGCTCCTCCATCTACACGATTTATCGGTGGCTCTCCTTGTTGCTCCGAGTCAGCTCTTTAATTTTCAGGATGATGATCTCGTTTAGCACATACATTCTCCACGCTCGTTTCTTGTAATTGAAGGTGGGGTTAAACTCCTCGGGCCGTTCTGAAGGCAGTTTGTTGGGCAAGAGCACTTCGTCCTCCCATGCTTTGAACTTGACGTTAAAGGAGTACATGTTTTAGAGCTTCTACTGGAGCCGTTGAAGGTAGCTATTTTCCATAGATATTGCTATGAATTACATCCAAGACTACGAAAGTTTACAACCCCTGCAGAGTCCTGTCCCCCTCTACCTCACTTTCCAATAACTCTCCTTCAATCTCTCCAGATTTTCCAAGCCTAAATAAATGCCGCCACTTAGGAGACTCCGCCCAAAGTTTCCCCCAAAAAATATATCAAACTTGACCAATTTCAAAGTCGATCAGCAACTATCACTCGGAGGAGAAAAGATGACAAAAAAAGGGAATTGGTAGCTGAAATGCTGCCACAGAAGGACACTCGGAGAACTTTCTAAGGCCAGCAAATTGGGAGATAGCTTTAAACTTAGCAGATTGCCAGTCTAAAAAATCTAATAGAAGTTGCACTAAAAGCCGACAAGAACGCATCCATATAAGAACATAACCAAGGGGATGGCGTTCAGACTTCGTGCTTTAAAATTGATGAAATCTAAGCTCGAATTTTAGCTTGGGACCATACTTACTTATAAAAATAATCAAACCTGATTACCATCAAAATCTGCGCTTTAATCGTCTCTTAACCGTGGACTTCCTTATTTAAAGGCTGCCCTAACTACCATGACTCTCCAACGGGAGCTACACCTCGAGTTCAAGCGATTTCTTCACCTCCTCTCTTTAATCAGGTGACAACAGCAGTTTCGTTGAACTAAAATATCTCTGCTCCTCCCTAGAAAAAGGTTTTTTTTTGTGGGAAACGATATCGGACTTGAGCATATCGAACTAGTATTTGAGACGATTATTTCCGACTTTGGACTTAACTTTGTTTTAGTCTTTGAGATATTCCTTCTTCTGGAACCTGGGGATGGAGAGATTAAGTTTCTAAATCTTAATGCATTCGTTGGAGTAGGTCTTCTTGTAGTCACTGATCTTTTAGAGGCTCCCCTTCCGCCACCTCTATTTCAACTCCTGCAAAGCAAAGAAATTTATCTATTATTCGTCCTCGAAACCTTGATTCTCGTCTTTCTATTAACTAGCATTCACCATCTGGATCTGCTTGCTTTTACCGAACTTTTAGTCTCTTAGCTCCATGAAGTTGAGCTCCTCCTTGTCGGTCTGCTCTCTGATCGCTGTTTGATCACGTAATTTGTTCTAACACAGGCTGACTCTCATCTTCACGTTTTCTTATATGCACTCCTTGTTTTAGTCCTGAATATGGTCTATTTTGTTGTCAATTATGTTGAGCATGATGCTTTCGTACATGTATTTGCGCTGGTGTTTGACGATTTCCTTTTTGACATTGAAGGTAGGCTAGAGTAGGTACTCCATGAATACAATCATGGATTCGACCACTTCAAAGATGAAGCGCTAGAGCCTGCTTATGAACTTCTCCTCGTTTTCTTTGAAGATGACCTCGCTCTTGATCTTGTTTTCGTACTAGAGCTTGATGTGCTTGTTCAGGAAAGCCTCAACGTTCGGATCGTGAAAGCGCTCCAGTCGCTAGACGAAAGTCTTCTCCAGCTTGATATAAAAAAGCTTGAGTCGGTAAAGCAGGCTATTGTTTTTGGATTTTTATTCCTCTTCCATTATGAACAAGTTTGATCTCTCCACTCTTTGCAAGGAGTCCGTCTTTGACCAACTCACCTCCGTTCTCGGACTCAGTTCAATTGAGCGCAGCCCAGCTCTCAACAACTCTCTCGAAATCTACAAAATCAGGCATAGGCATCTCGAGAAAAAATTGGCACTGAACAACAGAATTCTGACGAAAGAGCAGGAAGAGCTCAAAGAGTTTAAGGACATTTACTACAAACTAAGTTTCAGCGTGAATGTAGCTAAATAACAAGAAACTGATAAACGACTGTCCTAAACGATTGGAGATCGAGCTCTGTTCAAGCCTTTTTAGCAAGTTCTCAATATCAAGGAAGAGCCTCAAATTCATTAAAACTCTTTCTGACGCATATAACTCGCACAACCAGGCGCGAGTTTGCCAGGCGAGAAGATGCCAAGGGCTGACCAATAAGTTGGGGTAACTGCTGCAGGAGTAGTCTAGCTGGCAGCCTCTGCGACATAAATAGCTGTAGAACAAATAGGTGTAATTATATCGGCAAAACAAGCTCCTCTAGAAGTAGGCTGATATCAATTAACAGTTATTGCTCTAGGAATTTAATCTTAATTAGGAAAAAACCCTCCTCAAACAGGAGCTTGACTAATTGTCCCGCCTACGTAACTCCATCCTCAACGATATCAAGCTCGCCACCTTACTCTCTGAAAGTCCAGAAATCAAACTCCAGGTCGAACACATTTCAGCGCTAATCAATCTGAATGATCGACTCCAATCGAAACTGGGGGAGGCCAAGCACGAACTCGAGAAACTTTTGGAGTGGAAAAAGTCGTTAAGAAGGCAAAATGTGAGGAGATGATGATTTTGGATAAAGTTGGTCATTGAATCGAAAGGATGATGAATGGTTAAATAAATCCAGCAGTCACAGGGCCGAAACAAATACATCCAAAAAATCAGCAGTCTCATATCCTTCAACTCATCTCAGGCCTCCTTCAAGGAATAGCCTTCCGACCCCCGCAATTCCGCCAAGTCAACTCGCGAACGCAAAAAAAAGTACATCTAACTTCTTGAGCGGAGCTCTAAAGATTGCTCACAACAAATTTTGCAACTGGATAACAAAATTTTGTAAAAGAGGAATTAGTTGCTCAATTTGCTGAAAAGCTGTGAGACCCCAGTGCACGACTTCATGGCACACAGCATTCCCCTGGCATAGCCAACTCACTCACTGGAGCGGGACGCGTTTCTATACCGGTTTGGGTTCAATGGAGTGAATCGAATGAGACTGCTCTAACATCTGAAGAGGCTTTTTCTTCAGCAGATTTCTTAACTAAAAGTGATAGCCAACTAGGATCCTTCTTATTATACCATGTTCACCAAGCAGCTCGAGCTCACTCCATAGCAAATCATTTAGCTCAATCCTACCTTTTAAAAGCTCTGCGGGTTAGGGTCGCAACTCACCTCCCTCCTTGACGACTATCACTCCGTCTTTCGAAATATAACTTCGTCCCAAACAGCCCTCGCCGCCTCAGTGGGAGAGCTGGCCGACCACGAATAAAATTCTGAATGGCTGCTAAGAAGCTCAAAGAAGCAAAACCAGGAGTGGTTATTCAAGAAGTAATCGATCGATGAGGATTAAGGATAGGAAGGAGATTAGCAATCTTAGGACTGGTAGTAACTTTTATGGTGATTGTTATCACAGATGAGCTGATAATCGGAACGACTTCCCTTCCTTCCTGACTTACAACTCCTATCCAAGCACTTCCAAAGACACCTAGCTGCTCTAGCATTTCAGCCAGCCGTCTCTTGCCCGCATCTCCCACTACACTTAAATCTGCTAATCCTCAAAAATGAAAATCTCCTTACCACTGCTCTCCCCAGCAACCACGAGGATGGTCCTGTTGCTGAGAGGGATTACGCTTCCGCGTTTGTAATAGAAAGGAATTCTATCGATACTTAGCCTCACGCTGACTTGACCAGGTCCCTTTAGTTTTCTGGATGTATTGTAGTGGTCGATCCACTCTCCGACAGGCAATTTATGCGTGAAGATGCAGTCGTCACACTAGTAGGTAACAGGACAAACGAGGATGGCTCCTCCTAGAATGAACTAGAAGTCTTTGAAGGGACGGCCCTGAATGGCGCCTACTCTATGAGTGAGGGGCCAAATAAGGGAACTTCCATTTCTGAAGGCCTTAACTCCCTGACTGTACAGGAAAGGCCTGAGTTGCTAACGGATTTTACTGTAATATTGGAACATTTTGACGGTTTGTTAATCGAACTCCCAAGGGTGGTGAGCCCCGTTCCCTCCGTTCTACATCAGCGGGCTGAACACACCCAACTGATACCATCTCATCAAAACTTACTTATTACGCTTACCCCTGTAGCCTCCGATGTCACTTCCGAAATTGGTGTAGTTCATCCAGGCGCTATGAAACATGTCGGAAATGGCGATTCTCATTCCCTCGAAAGTGGGATCTTGATCTCCCACCCAGCCGGAAAGGACGACGTCTGTGGGAGCGTAGTTGAGGTAGAAACCTCTGAGCTGGGATTCGACGGGGCGGGCCATGATGAGGGACTGGTTGTTTCTCATTTTCCTGGAGTAGTAATAAAAATCCCTGTAATAATGATTGGCATATTCTCTATATGTTACTGGAAGAAGGCTCTCAGAAGAGTGGGGGTACTTAAGGAGCACGATTAGAGGGTCCACGCCGTCCACTTTGAAACCATCCACCCCCATGTCCAACACCTTGTCCAGCTGGGTGTGCCACCACTCAACTGCCTTCTTGTTGGTGTAGTCCAGAAAGGCGCCGTGCCCATGCCACCATTTGACCAGCTTGCCGTTGTTGAGGAGATATTTATTCTTGAGCGCCTCTTGGTAGTTTGATGATTAATTGTTTATCATGGAAGTGGCCCAGACTATTACTTTTATCCCTCTCTTGTGAACTTAATTGATAAGCCCCTCGGGGTCAGGGAACTTGACTCGATCCCAAATAAAGTTGTTGAAACCAGTTGACCACGCCGAGTCGATATTTAGACATCCCACCGGGATTCCCAGTTAAGCGTAACGGTCCAGTAGTTCAATGAGGTTGGTCTGGTTTTGAGTCTGGCCATTTAGCCACACCCAGTAGGAGTGGGCCCATTAGGGGTAGGGGAGTTGTTCAGGGGCTGCAAGCGCAAAAGAAATAATATTCAATATCATGGCAATTAAATCGATTTCAAAGATTTAAATTAAGTTTGAACCCCTTCTAAGCCTTTCGATTTTTCACCTGCTTGAAGTGCTCCGTCTTTAGCTTCTTTAGTTGATGGTCTTCCTGAGTCTGGAAGTCGTCATCTGGATGGATTTCCAGGCAGAAGCCCAGAATGTCGCCCTCCCTAATTGCGTAAGGAGCCTTGCGGATATCGAAAATCTTGTCTGCTTTTTTTGGGGGGTCATGATTTTTTTAATCTTAGATTTTGGCGGATTCTAAATCTTTTCGTTTTTTTTCCTTCTTGGATTTGTTTTGTTTTTCCTTCTTGTCCTGCGGTTATTTAGTCTACTTGGTCTACTTGGGCTAATTGTGCTTGCTGGTCTATTTGTTTTTTTTAGTCTATTAAGTTTACTTGGTCTACTATTTAGTCTACTTGAGCTAGTTGGTCTATTTAGTCTATTTATTCTACTTATGCTACTGTTGTTACTTGAATTACTTAGTGAGCTTGTTTCTCTGCTTCTTTTATGGCTTGGACTTTTTATTAAAAAAAGTGCTATTCTCTTATATCTTTACCCACTAAAAGTCATGAGGAAAATATTTCAAAAGAGTTATTTCTTGCTACTTGCTCCCAATCAATTACAAAATACTAGTCTTAAGCCTTTCGATGCTCAAGCTCTTGCAGTTCTTAACCAACAGCTCCCTCGAATTTATGTACTCACGCAACTAGAAGTTTCGCTCCTTAACGTTTATAACCAAATCGTCAACCCCGATGACCTAGTGCTAGAGAAGTGGCTGCACGACCAGTTTGTTGCTGCCCAGTTTCAACCTTTTCAATACTTCCTAGTCCTTTTTGAGGATATTGCCGAAGTAATGATCCCGACGCACTTACCTTAGTCTCAAGCCTTTGCATTAGCAGAAGGGCGAGTAGTCAGGAAGTCGCTTTAGCTCTTATTTTAGCTTGCCTACGGTTTAGTCCTGATGGATCTTTACTGTCCCAATGGCTTTGCAATCTGAAGGCTCTCCAGTCTCGCTAAGATATATTTAATAGTGGCAAAATTATATTGAAATTGATGCGTTCTTATGCAGCAAAACTAACTGAGAATTCGATGTCAAGCCGTAGGTATATGCTGGACATTTTTCGGAGGCAATTAGCTGAATTGGATCCCCCAGCCAGTCGGTCTTGTAGAGCTTATAGTGAGCAGGATCTAGAGCAAGTGCTTTGCAGGCCTCTGACTTGAAGTTTTCGAGAGAGTCTGCTTCTTCAAGAGAAAGCTAGACGGAGTCAGTGAACTCAGTATTAACGAGAAGCCTAAACCTTACAGAAATCAGATTATTCAAAGGGATTTCCCCCTTCTAAAGTCTGACCCTGGTGCCTTCCGGCTCAAATTTAAGCTCTTCTAAAGTCAGCTTATATTGCCCCTGTGAAAGCACCTTGTTGTTGCTCATCAGTCGGATCCTCCGCTTTGATTCCTAGTCCAAACCGAATTTCTATTTAGCGGTCTTCATCAGAGTACTGATATCTGTACTCTTGTCCAAAAACAACCTTTTCAGACCCTGCTAATCGTCACGTTACACTAAAACGTGGTAAGCACCCTCATTTATTTATTCTTCTGCCTTCGCATCTGATACAGTTTAAAGCAAAAGATCACTCAGATCAAATATGCGCAGTCGTGCTAACGTCAATTAGTCTTGCTTTGGATCGTGGTTAAGGAGCGTTGATGTCCCATCGTCGTTCATCACTTTAAGTACTTGGGCTTATAAGTCAACTTTGCAAAGCTGCTAAAGTTGCATCCGTAGGAGCATGAGTGTAGAGTTTGGGAATGCCTTGACATCAATGATTTCTCCCTTGAAATGGAGCTTAATTTTAAGTGGAATGAACTAGGGCCCGATGCAGTGTAAAATTTACTGAAACTGGTCTTAGCTAAAGAGAGTCCACTAGGAGAGGTGGCTAATTGCAAGCTACTAAATAGTATTGTCATGCGAAGCAGAGATGGACTTGACGTAGTGTGTGAATCCATTGGGCTTGGCATCAAGTTCGACGAGGTGGTTGTTGAGGCCGTAGGGCAAGAGGATCTAATTGGCCTTGGTCTTGAGCGAGAACTTCTTCTTCTCCTTATTGATTATTAGCTAAATATGGTTTCGCTAGTGCTAGTAGAGCTTCCTGTACTCCGAGATCTTCTAGTTCATCTCGCTGATCCGCACTCTCTCGTACTCGGGCACGCTGCACTCCGGCACTGGCTGACCCTTCGCTCGGTAGATCAGCAGGTATGCAGACTGGCTCCCGCTGAACTGTGTTGCCAGCTCGCTATAGTCCACAGGCTTTACAATCGAGTCATTTATGCAGTACCAGTTGTTCTTTAGAGAACTGTCACTAGGTTACTTCATCTTATGCTACTTCTTCTGCTATTCTTCTTTAGATTGATTTTTAGCCTTCGCAGGAGGCTAGGAGTCATCGACTTGTACCTCGGCTTCCTGGAAAACGTCTCTGGAGTACATGAAGTAGTGGCCGGAGTCAGCTGTGCCACTGTGGACGAGGACGGAGATAAGTTAATAATGAGAGTTGTCGAGTGGCGTCGATACGAAGTTCTGAAGGTTGAGTTAGAGTGAGAATTAAAGATACGTGTTTACTCTCACTCTATTGAAAGTCTAAAAGCAGAAATCAAACCTTTTAAGGCTGATGACGAGCACAGGCGGCACTTTGGCAAGTCTGATCCCGCATAGGGTGTCGGTCGCACACCCGCACTCCTCGCAGAACACCTTGTTGTCCTTATCCATGCACTACGGCTTTAGCAGTGCGGCCAGGGACTATTCCACAGAGCTGAAACCTTTTACCATTATGTTGAGATCGTAATAGGTCTAGGAGTGCTCTCTCGACTTGTCGCAAGTGAGGCATGTTAGGTATTGATTAAGAACTCCTCTGTAGCATTTGTTCAGGTCGAAGGCTGTCCCGAACAGGGATTTCTCCAGTCCGTCCATTATCACTCGCATCGCCTACTGAATGTCGTTCTGCTCGATGTGTTAGTTGGACTTCCACCCGAACGCAGTTGTCAACTACTCAGTTTTTAGGGCTCCCGAGTCCAGGAGTTGCATTTATGCAAACATGCGCTGGAAAGCCCTTAATAAACCCATCGCATCCTTATTTTAAACAAGGTTCTCCTGAAGTGGCATCTTAAGCACTTCTGAACGGAACTAAGGGCACATGTAGAAGCACTGAATCAGGCTATTGAGATAGCAAGTGGCGGTTTGGTTATCAAGGCCCACCAATCCTTTAGAAATTCTGGTACGGTGGGGAAGCTGCATTTCCCAGGCACAATGCCTTGGCCTTCGGTCCAAGTAGGAGAGGGTGTGGCCAGAAGGCCCTTCTAGCAACTCTTCCTGAGTGACAAATAGATCACCAAAATCCATATTATAATGAGCAGAATTAACGATGGAAAACTAGACTCCTTGAGGAGAAACTGCGCTGATCTCTACGAGTTCTGGTAAGAATACGAGCGGCTGTACGCTGCCTACTCTTCGCTGAAGGAGGAGCAGTCCTCACACTAGCAGTTGATCAAGCACTACTAATCATTAGTCTCCTAGCTCAAGAAGGAAATTGTCAAACTTTCTGGAGCGGGAGAGATCTAGCAAGACTACGAAAAATAAATAAAGAGGTTGAAAAACAAAGTGGAGGAATACTAGATTATGCTCGCCAAGTGCAACAAGGAGCACTCCTCTCATACCTTTCCACAACTCCCCTCTCCTACTCCCTCCTTTTAGAACCATAGGTTTGTACAAGTGCTGCCACAGCCTCAAAACTGCCAGCCAATGTATAAGACTGTGTATCTTAACGGCCTGAGTCACCTACCGACCAACACGAAGGTCGACCAGTTCAGAGTAGTCGGAGGAGGAGGCTATTTATGCGGCCAATGTAATCAAATCCACTATCAATGATAATCAGCCTTAAATAATTTGATTCCTGATTCTTCTAAATTCTAGCCATTTAAATTCTGAGTTCATTCCGATGTTGGGGTCCTTCAGAGCCGACAGATATTGAATGTTGTAGGCAATGTCGGCATAGTTAAGTTAAGAAAGCTTGCTTCCTACCTCCAAAAGATTTGATGGGTGATAATTTCCTTGCCTAAGAATTTTGTCAAGGTCCTCTAGCAATATCTATTTCTGTATGGCTTAATGGTCATAGCCATTGCTAATTGTCTTTGTAAATTCAATGTCAGAAACTGTGCCAGATTTAGATGTAAAGGGCTGAATCAACAGATTAGGACCAGATCTGTTGAATGCAAAGAAGTCAGCTAAAAACCATCCAAGTATGAAAAGTTTCAGCCTCAGTTTTCTCCGAGAGTTTTTTTAGTAACTATGATTTATTTCATACCAATTTCTAAACTGCCTCAACCTATGGGCAAGTGGATGCTAAACATTTTTTTAAATGAGTTCAGCTGCAGGTTTAAAAAAGTTTTTGTAAAGGATGTAGGCAGGCTTCAAAATTCTCTTTAAAAAATTATGATTCATATCTTTACGAAATGCTGCTTTTGAAGAGGCTTTTTAGGGAGCTTTTTCTTTTCGAAGCTTTGTTTACGATATATCATGCTCCCAGTATAAAACTAAGGGCCGAACTACTGAGTTTACAGGTTGATGAAGGTCGAATGAGCCTACTACTTCTTTTCCTAAACCTGGTTCGGCTTGGCCTATGTCTTGATAAGATCTTAAAGCAGATGTGACACTTTAATTTTGTCTACAATTTTGGGGAGCTTGCTTTGAAGATTTGATTTCCTAGAAAATCCCTTGAAAAAATTATCTTAGGAATTTCTGGCTCTTTCCACGTCTGGATGCTTGTGTTAGAAAAATGACTTAGTTTTAACGAAGGGTTGGTCTTGCTCCATCTTTATTGATTTCCCATTTTCGAACTGGATTTAGCAGCCTCTGCTCACCTAGATGGCATTCTAGATTGGTTCCACGCTCATTATTAAATTTCTGGTTCGAAGCTAAAGCTTTGATTTGATTTTGTTAGAAAGAGACCCGATAATTACTTAGCTGGACTTGCTAAATTGGTTTTGCTTATTGAGGATTTGTGTAGAGACACTAACTATGGAGGGTTATTTCTTCTACTAAATTTACCTTTACTTAACAAGCTTGGTTATGATATCCTTGACTTACAATTTGTTTTTGTGGTATTACTGCTTTGAGTTGTTAAGAGATTCCAATGGAAGGATTGTCTTTGCATTCTTCATCGGAATCCTCAAATTCTAATAAGACCTGATTAAAGGCTACTGGGCTAGCTGGACACATTTCTCTATTTTCTATTGGGGCTTCATAATGGTTTAGACTTTTTTTTTGGATTTCTACTTTTAGACTTGAAACTTGCTTGCTAGCTTTTATTAGTGCCTTGTGGGCCTGACGATCTCAATTTGGGAGAGGGTTAGATGCGGGGGAGGCTGGCCGATTTAGTCAGTGAAATCGATGGGCTGGTTATCCCTGGGGATGAAAAGGAACTGCAGGACGGAAAAAGGTATATCGCTAATAGACTAGTCGTAGTAGATCTGCTCTGGTAGCTAAATCTCATCCTCTTATTATTATTGCGGTTCTTACGGAAATTAGTTCATGATCAAAATTAACGAATTGTTAAAGCATTCAATGATAGGTCAGTTGACCCTTCCAGCCCTCGTTTCGCTTACAGCAGCCGCTGCTCCGCCCTTCGCTTTTTTTTTATGACTTTGGAGTGATTTAAACTTAGTTTTATTAATTAGTGCTCCAAATACTACATTTTTCCAAGGTATTCCTCGATGCTTCTCCGTTATTCGCTGATCTATTTAAGTCTCGACTGGCTTGATTATTACTGCCTTTTTAAAGTCCCGATTTTTAAGTTGAGTTAAGCTATTCTGATCCTCAGTTAGTCAAGCTTTTTTACTTTGTTCTAAAATGTTTTGCGTGAAGAATCAGACTGCTTGGAGCTTGGTGTATGCGATGATCCAGTCTTGAAATCCCTTTACATGTTATCACAGTTTAAGATTAGCTGGTTTATGTTGGCAATAACTTTTTCAAAAGCCTTATGGCTGATCTCTTTTTTAGAGACCTAATTGCTTTTTTTTAATTAAGCAAATTTTTTGTTAGTTTTCTTTAAGAACTACTGGTACTGCTAGCGCTCGAACTTATTTACTTAATAGTCAGCAAGCTATTTTTCGAGTCTAATGGCTGCCTCCTCGTACTCCTCCTTATTGATGACTAGTTCTAATATTTTAGTGGAGTAATTCTTAATGGACTAACAAATCTGACTCTATTAAGTTGTTAATCGTTCGGACTTGATTAGCCTTTCTTTACTCTCTGCGTTGAAAAAATTATTACGGTCTTATTCAAGTTTGGCTTAGATCATTAGCTGGATGTGCTCGTAGAATTTTACTTTCTTATGAAATTTTGCGACTAGGGCAGCTTGTGAGGTGGAGTTTTCTCTGGAAGAGTTGAGGAGCTTGATGACCATGTCATCTTCGGGGTCGTCATCTTCGTAAGGCTATCTGACTGTTATTAAATCCAACTAATCGTCCATAAATGAAGATTTAATATCTGTAATGGAAAGCTAGCGGGATAAGGCAGTCTCTGAGACCTTCCTAAAACTACTATAGCATTCTATGCCTTCTACTCCTGCCAAGACTTTACATTAACAACACCAATATGGCCTCAGGCTCCTCGGAAGCAGGATTCCTAATCCCACTCTCGATTAAACTTCAGCTAAACATAAAATTCTCAGCTTCGTCACTCATAGCAACGCTGATAAGGCTGACTCAAGAGCCTCCTTGCAAGTCCAGGACCTGCTAACCAGACTAAGCCGGATGAAAGGAGTTCAAAAGCGCGCCGAAATTCTCCATCTTTTATTAAAAATTGCATAAGGGAAGAAAACAAGCGAGCCTTTTCATGAAAGTTTGTTTAAGGATCAATCGTTTGATACGAGAGCTTCTTCCTTCATCCAGACTTCAACGAATCGAACTCAATTAAACCTGAGTTCGAACTAATTGATAAAGGTGCGTGAAAAAGCAAGTACTTAGTGTGGAATATCATAGGATTACATCTTGTCTGAAATACTCTTTGTCTTACAAAATGTTTAGTGCCATTTGATTGGATTCTAGTAGGATTCCTTTAGAGTAAAGTCTGCTCAGCCTGTTAGCGAACCCTCTCGCAAAATGATTGCCTACATCTGTGAACTAGGATGGCTCTACCGCTCCATCTGTTAGATAATCATGAAATTCGACTAGGGGCTTGTCCGGAAAGCCTTCAATTAGGGAGTCAAGCTAGAACTGACATAATACTTCAGGTGGATTGCTGTTATGGAAGGACTTTTGAGAAACGGTTAGCTTTCTTTAAGAAAGATGCTGGTTTGGGCTGGCTAGCCCCTTGAAAGGCTTAAATGGATTTTGATTATAAGCTAAGCTGTCAAACACTTTTCTGGAGCTAAAATCATATCAATTGTAAATTCTTTTAGGCCGCAAGGCGATGAGAATGTCAATGGACTAGTAAATAGATTACTGTTCGCAACTCTGAGGCCATTCTTAAGGTGGGTTGAGTTATGGATAACCAAGGGCCAGACTTTGTACAAATAAAGCTAGTTTTTTTTGTTATAGAATGGAGAGCAGCCGGAACATAGATTATGGACTCTAAAGTACTAGCTCGACGAATAGCTCATTCCGAACGTAATTACGAAATAGCTTGCCCTCTTGATTTTTAGGGCAGGCAAGAGTATCCATTTTCTCAAGGCCTGTTGTTAGTAGTAGTATTCCTTCTAATCTCCCCAGCTAAACCTTTAGGAAGTTTTGGCTACTGATATCAGTCAGTCAACTAAATTTCTCCCCACTTACTTCAGCTTCTGGGTTTACAAAGCTGTTTAATAAGCGAATCGTTAACTGCTGAGAGTACTCTTTCAAAAATACAAACTGCTGATGCACCTGAATGCAATAAAGCAATTTTTGCTAATGGGGTTGGGTGATTTTATACTGACGTTAATAACTAATTCTCACTCGGAGTTGAATAAGCCTATTCGGTAGGTTTATAAACCCACTTTAAAAGGGATGTTATAGGACGCAATAAAGTCATCGAACGCCCAATACCAGCCCTAGTAGGTTCAGCACCGGCTCAGCTTCTAAATATCGAAGGAGAATCTCATATCGAATTTCGGATGGGACAACTTCTATCTGATCTATAAGGTAGACCGGCCGATCAGTACCATCCTAACTCCTTAGGCCTTCGACAGATATCACCAAATCTTCAAACTACTCTGGCAAGTCAAAATTCTAGAGAATTCTCTAAATAAGCTCTGGAAGGATCACAAAAAACTAGGCCTCCTACCTTCCTAAATTAGGAACCGATTCCATAGATGTGAGTTGGCGAGACATGCGATGAGCAAGTTCGTCTCCACGCTGTCGAGCTACATAATGCTGGCTGTCGAGGAGAGCTGGAGCAAGTTCATGCAGAAGGTGAAGGAAGCACAGTAGCTGTAAGACATCCTGAAGGAACACTAGCAGTTTTTGTCGTAAGTGATATAAAAGTTGCTCTTGAGCTACAAAACCAAATAAGCCAAATGTACCTTGGATAGCATATTTTAGACTCTTAGGAAGTTCAAGATCAATCAGGAGAGGGTCAACTCGGCGCTTTACTCCGAACTCAAAAGGATAAGGCAGATCAATGCCGACCGAGAGGCCCTCCTCTCCCTCGGCAGGACTTGTGAGCTTTAGCATTTCGACTTCTCTGAACTCTAGCACAACGGTTTCGACACAGCGGAGCTTGAGCACTAAAATTTCATTGAGGCAGTGATAAAATTCAATAGACAAGCACAGCTCCTCGACCTGAAGCACCTCTATATTCAAATAGACTTCAATGAATATTACAGTCTTCGCACAGAAATTCACGTGATTTGATCAATATATCATATTCACTTTGGCCCTTACTTCGCACTCCAATTAATTGTCGGCACTCCACTCACTCCTGATGGCATTCCTGCAGTAATGCCAGTTGTTGGCAATCCGCCCATTGGGAACCCAATGGGCAAGGGTATTCCGGGCATTTGGAATTGGGGCTGCTGAATCATGTTGGTGATAGCAGTCTTGTATTTCTTGACGATGTCCTAAGGAACTGGAGGATTAATCTTTTTGTCTTTGTTAATTTTCTTGAGAGTAGCTTTGTCCACTTTTATATTTAGGTTCAGCCGGCCTTAAAACAGTTCTACTATCTACTTGCACTTCGTGTAGTGAGATATCAGCTGTTTGCCATGAAGCTATGATGTTAGAAATACGTCTGCACATCGCATACTAGTATGAGTTTAATAAATTACGACCAACTGAGGGTAGCAGAAGCCTGCTTCTCTTAAGACCTTGGAAATGTCATTTTCAGTGACAGTTGACTTGATATTCTTAAGGAAGAAGGTGTCGAAGGAGGCAGTACAGTGTTTGTTGTATTTTACTGAGACGTTTTATAATTTGGCCTGAGAATTATACTTTTTGATGTATTTTTAAGCTTAGTCCAATGTTTTTTTGTCTCTGACTTAGAAATAGAGTTTGGGCACATTATCGTCATAAATTATCTGGGGATCGATTATCCTCAGGGAGTCCAAGAACTTTAGCGATTCTCTCAGCTATTTCCGTGATAGTTTTTTCTACTATTAGCTACTAAAGCAGTCTGATAAGGAAATAACTGTCAACCCTAATAATCTAATGTGTCTCATACTCCTGCAACTTAAGTATGAAATTTATCCCCTTTTTGATGGTTTTCTGAATAAAAGCAGAGGGGCTCGGCTAGCCGTAAAACTTGAGAACTGCTTTTTTGGTGCCTTTGGACTAGTCGATTTTAATCCTTACTGAATATAGAACTCCTTCATTCTAGTATTCTCTAAAGATCTCTTCAACAGTAATTTAGATGCCATCAATGCTAATATCCTTAAGATAAAAGCTTCTGACCATAGACGCATCGTAGTTTTCAATGATAGGCGAAAGGTTGATAGGCGTTTTTTAATAGCAAAGTCCTCGCAGTTCCTTGAAGCAGAGAGATGCCTCATCCTATGTCCTGAAAACCACCTCAATGTTGCATCTCTAAGGCAATTTCTATATTTTTATGTCTAAGGGTGATCGCTTGCTAAACTCCTAATTTACTTTATGTTAAAAAATTGGGTGAACCTTTTTTGCAATCAAGCTTTTGAATTTCAACATTAAAATCGATATTATAAATTGTCACATGACTACTGCCTGATCAAGGGTATTCGAATTAAACTTGGCGATCCTCTCCTGTATGAGAGCGAATCCATGGGAGTCTCTTAGCCTCTGCAGGTGTGACTATGATTTAATGTGGTTGCGATAGTTATAGATCTTATGGTCACAGACGAAGCAATGGTCTCCGATCTTCTTTTTAGGCATAAAGATCTCGCTCTTTAAATTTTAGATTCCGCAGTACTTATTTTTAAAACTCAAAAGTAGGATTTAATCGTATTTTTTTATGAATTGCAGATCCTTCTCCTGGGCAAATAAGTCTGTATGCTTAAGTCCGTCGTTGTTGATCGCTGGGGGACTAAATACATGGCTCGAATCTCCAGGGTCGCACAGCACTAAATCAAAGGAAAGATGGGATTTTGGAAAAGGTCTTCTAAGAGGTCTAAGTTGGAATTTATGCTCTTAACATCTAAATTTATTCATTGACAAATAAGTAATCATTTTAAACTTGATAAAAATAACTGTAAGTCCGAGCAATTATTGATGAGTTTAAGACTGCCTGACTTTTTTGTTTTCTTGGGTGGAAACTTGCAGCTGTATACTTAAGGATATCTCCTAGATTTAAAAAGACCCTGAATCTAATTAATCTTTTTTTCATTTTTAAAAGGTCGCTTTAAAATGCTTGAGTGGCGTTTGACAGAGAGAGTCTTGCTCCTGATTAATCCTTTTTATTCGCTTTTTCTGTTTGGCTTGGCGTAAGTTATCGGGTAATTCTATAAAATTTATTCATATACCATTGATCTATATTACTTTAAACTGTGCTTATTACTTTAAAGAATTTTTGAAGTCTGAAAGCACATTGAAGATGAAATTTACTACAAATCCTTGAACTAACTCACAAAAGGATGGTTAAGAGCCTCTTTGGCTGTAAGTCTTTTACTGGGATTAAATATCAACAGCTTTTTCACCAGGTCTTGAAACTGCTAATCAAATTTGCAAAGCAAATCTCTCTTATATTTTAAATTTTCTATACCGTCCATGAATTGGAAAATACTCGGAGAGCATATTGAGCACATATCCTAATTAGTCAGTGGCTAGAGAAACGATATGATTTTTTATAATTGACTTATAGTCGAGCTCCCTGCAAATATAGGCTTGATAAGAAGCATTTCGGCTATGATACAACCCACACTCCACATGTCTGCCGGATAGGAATATTGAGTTGACCCAAGTAAAATTTAAGGAGAGCGATACCACCTAGTGGCAACTTCTGATGTCATAACAAGAAGCTAGTTTTTTTATCTATATAAAGATCTGGCCATTCCAAAATCACAAATTTTGATGGAGCAGTTGCTATTGACTAGTATGTTGTTGGGCTTGAGGTCTCTATGTAAGATGCAAGAAGAATGGAGGTATGAGACAGCCTTCAAGATTTGAAAAGTCATGAATTTGATATGCCTTAGATTGGGTTTGGTGTTGCTTTTTAACATGCTACTTTATTACATAGTGAAGATCGTAATCCATTAAATCGAACACTAAATACAAATCCATGTCGTTGCTTGCCTTTATTACTTTTTTTAGCTTTATGATGTTCGGGTGGTCTAGTTGCCTCAATAATATTATTTCTCGGTAAGTCCTTTTTGCGTCAGTCGAATGCTGAAACGCTTCAAAAATTTTCTTCAAAGCAACAGTCTCCTTTGATTTTAGATCCCTCGCTTTCCATACATACCCGTAGGCTCCAGTTCCGATTTTTTTAATAATTTAAAAATTCCTTAATATGTGAGGCTAGATCTGTTCACTCATTCAAATTATAAAGATTTAATGAGCCTTGCAGCCATATATAGTGCACCTGCAAAACTAATCATAACTGGCTAGCATTCAGTTGTTCACGGCTATCCTGCCCTAGTCACTGCATTAAAGAAAAGAACTTATGTCAAAATAGGACCATCCAACCAGCCAGGAATTAATCACAACTCCCAATTCAGCTAGCAAAAGCAGAACACTTAATTGGCTTTAAAAACAGCGATATAGTTTATGTTTGATGTGAAGTAGGCAGATCAAATAAAATATCATATTTTACAAAAAGGGATATAACTTGGTATAAGATCAGATATAGAACTGGCAAGTGGCTTGGGGTCTTCGGCAGCTTTCTCCGCAGCAATATCGGCCTCAGCTTTCTAATATTTTAACGCTGTTTTATAAAATAGAAAAGAATTATCACTTTTTTAAATAAATAAATCAGCTCTTTAAATTGAGAAAATCTTTCATGGAAATCCATCTGGTTTGGACAATACTTGCTCTGTCTTTGGAGGAACCATAGTTTTTAAGAAAAATTAAGGTTTTAAGCCGATCAATTTCAAAACAACTCCATACATTTAATTAATTAATACTGGCCTTCCAAAAAGTACAAAAATTGCTGTGCAGAAAGTAAATGAATGCTTGAAAAGTTAATAAGGAAGTATAATTATAATCAGGAAAAAATATGAAACAGCTTGGATAATGCAGCCTAAATATTATCGAAATTCTGCAGAAGGACTACAAATTTGAAGAATTGGCTTACCTAATAAAGTTAAATCAAAGCATACTAAAAAATTTTGGCCTTTCGAATGCTTTAATTGATTAAAAGATCTAATTACTATAGAAAAAAGGACTAGCTGCAAAGATTGTGGGATCTGGATTAGGAGGTCATGTGATGGGAATCGGAAAATAATAAAATCATTTGAAATTAATAGGTTGTTAAGGCTTGAGAAGATAATTAATTTTTTGAAAAATATTAATAATGAAAGATTAAACTTTTGGTTGGATAAGTAAGAATGTGCCTTGCTGGGTTATCAAATAAGACAAGCTATTGCCAGCTACTATAGCTTTTACAAATCCTAAAAAGAAATCAGCTTTCATTGAATTTTAAGAAAAAGGACTCAAAGGAAATTAGTACGAATATGCTCAGCTTTTTTAAAGATAAATCAGAAATCAGGACTATGCTGATTTATCAAGGTGCCAAATTCTCAATGAGGCAGAAATCTTAAAAAAACTTGAAAATAGACTTAGCAAAGGCAATATTTATACTTCAATAGGAAAAATTCTTTTAGCAGCCAATCCGTTTATGAATTTGAATTCGAAGCTGTACTCCTTATAGCAATTCTAAAAATTTTAGAACATTAAATCAAGGACAGACGAGCCACACATCTACAGCTTTGCAGCCAGTTTAAGGTGTTAAATGTAATAAAAGGGATTGAATCAAACATTGATCATAAGCGGATAGTCAGGAGCGGGAAAAACATAAAATACAAAAAGAGCCTTATATTTTCTGGCCAATATAAATAAGAAATAAAAAAAAGGCTAGACTTCTATATAGAATAAGATTTTGGCATGCAATCCAGTCCTTTAGGCATTCGGAAATTCTAAAACTCTGCGAAATGACAACAGCAGTAGATTCGGAAAACTGCTTCGACTTCAATATAATTAAAGGTACGAAATAATAGGCGCCAACATCTAAAAATATCTTTTGTAGAAGAGCAGAGTGGCTTCAGTCTAGCAAGGAGAGACTAACTTTCATATATTTTATCATTTGCTTTAACATAAATCATTTTTAAATAAATATAACAAGTATGATTTCGGTAATTTTCCAATCTTGGGAACTTAAAGGTTAACATATTCTTCGGACTCTATCATTGAAATCGAAAATAGTCTTAAAGAAATAGGTTTCAGGTAAGAGGAAATTTAATAATTTTTCTTAATTATCGTTTCCATCTTATTTCTCAGCAAAATCAATTTTTCTGACAGGACTCTTACAGATAGTAACCCTTGCTAAATATAAGATAATACGAGCTTCTAAATAGCTTGTTGCTTGCTGAAATTAAGCCCTTAAATGCTAAGATTGAATCTGCTTTATAAGCGAAGGGTTATTAGTAACACTTAAATCTTAACTCCTTAAAACAAATTTATGTGCCTGAGTAATAGAGATTCCCTGATCAAATTTTTGTATGACTCACTTTTTAATATAATTATATAAGGTATTAATTCTACGCTGAAATCTATCTAAACTCCCAAAAATACTATTAACCTTTTAGACATTTTCGGGTTCTAAAGCCTATAGATAAACTCTCTATAACAGTTATGCATTAATTACGCTAATTAAAAACTACAACAACTTTTCGTAGACATTCTTTTCAAGGCTGAAATATAATAATATGCCAGAGCAGGAATATAAGCACAATAATTAGGAATTACTTATTTAGACAATAAACCTTTAGTTGATTTATTTTAAAATCCACCAAAATGCCTATTCTAAATCCTTATTGACTCATGTAAACTGGCAGGAGACACTGATTAATCACTAGGA
Organism: Craspedacusta sowerbii; assembly: GCA_003687565.2. Lineage (NCBI taxonomy): Eukaryota > Metazoa > Cnidaria > Hydrozoa > Limnomedusae > Olindiidae > Craspedacusta > Craspedacusta sowerbii. The sequence goes on along the minus strand of QQSS02005569.1, from coordinate 4,697 downwards.
AATAAATATCAAAAATCCTTTTAGGGAAATCTTTATTTCCAAAGAAGTAGGAATTTTTAGAACTTCATGATAAAACACTCACCGATGAATATCGATTACTGTGTTACAGGCTTTCGAAAAAAAAATGTTGATTAGATGAAAACGTAAACTTTCTCTACTCTCAAACAAAGCTCCTTTAAAACCATTCAATCAATTATTAATTTAGCAGAAAAAGATAAAGGGAAATTTTTGGTGGCTAAATTCCGATCCTAAATGAATGAGCTAATGCGTTAGATCAATTCCTCATCAACTCATTTTGTAAAATGCATAAAATCAAACACAAAGCGGATGCCTTGTTATTTGGACACGAATTAAGTTTTAAGACAACTAAAATATTTAGGGATACTCTAAACAATAAAAATAAGAAAATACGGTTATCCAACAAGAATGTAAATAAAAGATTTTATGAATAAATATCGTTTATTAATTTCGTCTTCCTCTAAATCTTAAAATTAGATTCAAAAAATAAAAGCCTTGATGACTGAGAATAATATTGATGAAAAATCATATCTTTTGTCAAAGATTAAAATCTTCATGAAGAGTTAGGCCATTGACAAATTAAATAGAAAAATTTAATAAATCTTTGAATCTAAAGTTAAAGGCTTAAAAAGAGTTATCTCTCAGTTTAGGATTTATAAGTTTAGGAAAATAACAAATAAAAGATTAAAGCTTATTAAAAATTTTAAGAAGCTTCCTTCCATTACATTCTTATTATAAAAGCCCTTACAAAGAATATATTTCCAAGTTCTAAACTTACTTAAAATGAATCTATAAAAGGGAAGGAGGTTAAAATAAATAGAGAACTAACTAAAGCTTTAGAAAGAAAAGAGATTTAAAGAAGGGAGCATAAAATAGGATGAAAAGCGAAAAGAAATTTAATAAAAAATACTGAGCTAAAAGAGTATTAGTATTAGTCAAATAGAAACAGTAATCAAAGATTAGCCGATCCAAGACAGCAGGCAAAAGCATATTCGATCGGTTAAGTTAAAAATTAGTGAGAAATAAGTTTAGGTAAAAAAGGCTTAAGATCTGAATAAAGTCGGAAGACTTCCTTTGTGGTCGTCTTAGGTGGAGAGCCTTAAAGACTCCAGGTAAGTAAATCCATTACTGATGGTATAAGGAAAACCTTTGATATCTTAGATCCTCTAACTGACTAAATAAAGATTTACTGACTTAACAATGTATTAATAGAGTCATATTTAGATAATAAGGACATGCAATTATAAATAGTTCTATTCTAAATTTATAAATCCAAAAAGACTTAAGGGCAAAAACATCTAATCAAAGTAGGTCCTCATGATCCTGGTATAAAAAATACTTAGTTTTCAAAGCAAATAAATAGAATGTTCATTACTAGATCATTAAGGACTTTTTAACAAATAATCCATCTTGGGTTTTAGTTATATTTTAAAAATAATTAAAGAAAAGGACTCCAGATTCAAGCCGTAAGACAATCTACTAAGTCTTATTTATCTTTGCTCTGGAATATATAAGGATCCAAACACCGGAAAAATAATTAAAATTATGGACAAACTAAAACTCAGATAATAGTTGCTCAGTAAATACTCAACTTAGTCTAAATATTATTCTACATAAAAGATGAATTAATCGGCTTGGTGGACACTAAAAACTTAAGGTAGTAGACTTTTGGATACTTCCTTCAACTAATTTAACTTTTCATAGATAATGTAAAGTAATATAAAAGGAATTGCAAATAGATTTTCATAAGTTTTTAATCTACCTTTGCTGAAGTTAAGAGATTAAATCTATTTTCAGCTCATCAAACAATCTTGTGATTGTAAAAAGTCAGGCTATTAATAAAAGATTTTAGACATATTTTTAGCACTAGCAAGGACCGTTGTCCCTTCTTACAGAGCAATCTATCCACTGTCAAATTTCATATTGTAAAAGATTTAAAATAACCCTGGTAATAAAAAGGCCTTGCTTATCTTTTAATACATGACTCGATATATCTAATCATATGAGATTTTATCATTATAAAGTTTTTAGAAACCCTAAACCCAAATGAAAAGATGGAAAAAATTTAAAGAAAAAACAACTGATTTCTCAAGGATCCCATTTGCAATTTAGTATGAATATCTAAAGGACTACCTCTAATCACTTTAAAATAGAAAATGTTTCGATATTAAAGATTCATTTCGATTAACTACTTAACATATTTACGGAATCAATATTAATACTTATACTGGAGGTGTGCTCAAAATGGTAATTGATTGTTGGGATACTGTAAGGTCTCTAAAAATAAGAATTGCTAAAAAGCTGGGGCTGAGGCAAAAATCCATGTTTTTCGGAATTTATGAGGAATAATAAACTTTCGGTTAACTTAGTAATGAAAAACTTTTATCGAATGATTTAAAGGTGTGGGATTTAGTTATCTTGCAGTAGAAATCTTCGCGGTCTCTTTATTCAATAAATAAGAAGATAGTAAAATATTATCTTTACTTTGGCATTAAATTTTACTTTAGGCTAGACAGCTTGAACTTTAATGATGTGAGACTATATTATTCTCAAATCAAACACCAATTCCTGATGTCAAAGTTCCCATTCATCATTCCAACCACATTTAAGCTAATGGCTCTTATTTTCTATCGCTCCAATGGTCCGTATAATAAATCCAATTAATAAATATTGAAAGAATAGATAAAATTCATTATTCCTAAACTCTATGTCCACTAATGCAAAAATTAGGACTGGTTTGCAGGGTGTTTGAAATAATACAAGTCACTTGCACTCAATAATTTATCATCTGCAGAGTTCTAATTTTTAAAATAGGCAAGAAATTTTGACTTTTTCGGTTCACATCAGTACTAGGCAGTTTAATATGGAGTAAAACTTTAGGATGAAGTTTATATGAAATAGTAAGGTAGAAAAGTTAAATTAGGAATAAGACCTTATCACGTTATAATTACTGATTGCAAAGGGAATATACTCAATTAGATTTGCTTCGATCAACTCACCCACTGGGGCAAAAGTTAAAGCAAATGCAAAGCTTTGGTATTGACAAACTAGTATGAATAAATGACAATGTACTCGTTTTAGTAGGTTGAAACAGCTGACAACTTGATAAACGGGTATGTGAATTGGAGAATGGGTCAATGTTTATAGGAGTAGTCGTCATAGAGCTCATATAATGTGATATCTTTCAAAAATTGATATGGAGATTATAATCATGTTTAGACTTTTGATTCGAAATATTCAAGGAGCATCTGCCTGCGGATTTTATTTATTTGCTTTTATTGGTCTAAGCGGATCGATTCATCGAGCATGTTTAAAAGATTTAAATATTTCTTTTCGTTTCGCTTATTTAATTACTACTACTCTTTTCTGCACTTTTATATTTGATCATTGATTGACATCAACCTTTCATATTTTTTTACTGTGAAAATTCGGACAGGTAGCTCATCGAAATTATCATCTTAAGGCTTTTCCTTCAGCTAATTTTAAAGTTTAGGAAATGCGGAATAATCAATTTGCAATTATGCAGGGAGATTAAATTTTAGCTAATTTTTTTTGTATAGATAAGCTGTTAAAAAATTGACCGGATGATTTTTTATTCTAAATTAATTACGCTACTGAGCTTACTGTTGTTTTTAACCGTTTTCTAATCTAATTCGCTTAATTGTGCTGGGCTCAGGCAAAATAGTAGTAGCATTTCTCTTAATATTTAAGTCATTCAAGCTTGATTTAGATTAATGATGAGACTTATCTTATTTTATTCTATCTTTTAATTTAAATTAAAGTATGTTTTATTATTTCTTAATTGTATTTTACTAATTTCTAATTGTAAATTAAAACTCTTTCATATTATCTTACTAATTTTGCTTTGATTCTTTTATGATTTGGCTGCTAGATTTTCCTTGTTAGAAATATAAGTTGGGCTGCTATTTTTTTTTTTCAAGGTTAACCCTTTAATATTTGTTATTAAACTCCTGATTTTGATTTTAAGCTAATTTATTTATGAAACCTTTTTCAAGATAATTGGCTTTTCTCTGCTAATTCTAGGGTAAACCTTCACGTAAATTCATTTAATAACTACGCTACTTAAATTACTTTTTACTTTAAATAATGACTTTCGATTGTTTAATTAATTTTTCTTGATTTTTTTAAAAATTCAAAGGCTATTATTGTTTGTAGTCCATCTATTTGCTTCGCTTAGTTGATTCAGTCTATAATCTAACTTTATGACTTCCTATTGACTATGTTGGATAGTTGGAAGATAGGCTCTTTTTAAATTTCTCAAAATTTTATCTATCTTTTTTTGATTATTTCTATTTTACTTATAACTAAAATTATCTATTAAATTTTTCTTCCTTTTTACTAAACTTTAAATGATGAAAATCTCTGTCTCCGTCTCTGTCTCTGTCTCTATCTCTGTCTCTGTCTCTATCTCTGTCTCTGTCACTGTCTCTGTCTCTGTCTCTGTCTCTGTCTCTGTCTCTGTCCCTGTCCCTGTCCATGTCCCAGTCCCTGTCCCTGTCTCTATCTCTATCTCTGCCTCTGTCTCCGTCTCTGTCTCTGACTCTGTCTCCGTCTCTGTCTTTGACTCTGTCTCTGTCTCTGTCTCTGTCTCTGTCTCCGTCTCTGTCTCTGACTCTGTCTCTGTCTCTGTCTCTGTCTCCGTCTCTGTCTCTGACTCT
>QQSS02005348.1:0-20015 GCA_003687565.2 Craspedacusta sowerbii | reverse complement strand
CATACATACATACATACATACATACATACATACATACATACATACATACATACATACATACATACATAATACATACAGAGCTTACTAGGCCGTTCGTGTTACAGGTAATCATTCACTCATTACCAGCCTACGCCTACCACAAGATCAACATCGCCATTTTAGCGAAGAAGCAAACCAGTTAGTTACCGCACACGAATCATATATTTAAAATGGGCAATCTCATTATTGCACCACTTGTGCATTCTCTTTAACACCTTTTCCATGTCCCCGCCATATCTTTAACCTCTCCACGACCCAGCGGTATCATACATTAGTTATTTAAACATAAGATGTAAGGCACAAACAGACAAGTGGATATAAATCTCACTTACTTTCCACTTGGACGAAGGTGGCAGACCACAACCTGGAAGTGACAAGCAACAACCAGGTCACAGCTTACATGGGCATAAAAAAAGGATGCAACGCCAGTCAAATTAACAAGAATCGATGCTTACAACAGATCGCATAAACTCAGACAAAATGTGTTACAAACAATTGCCACGGAAAAGCGTAGAAAGGTGTGTGTGTGTGTGGGGGGGGGGGGGTTGTTATACTCTAAGGCTGGCCTAAGAGCAGAACGAAGATTATAAATACAGTGCAATCTACTTGCAACTAGCGCTGTAGCTACTGAAAACGATAAAGAAGAAGCGAGAACTAAATCAAAATTACAATGGAGGATGAGAAGTACTCTAGCGTCAGGTCAACTTTTACTCTTTCAAGGTCACTACCAAGGGCGCTGTGGTTGCAGCATTTCGGGTAACTTTGCATTCTCGATCTACACAAACAATTTTAAAATCTATATAATCTATATTTTAGGTCTAACCTGCTTTCTGCAGCTGACAGAGTCCTGATTTAAACCTTCTTTAAGATGTTTTAGATGGCCTGGGATAGGATAACCTGGGACTCGCCCACTGCATAACGAATAGCTTAAATTCATTGAGAATGCGCCGAACTTTGTAAATTTTATTTTAAACTCGGTATTTTCAGACTTGGCTTTAGCAACGAAACCCTTCGTCGCGTCCTAATAGTGCTAATGCATAATTACTAACAATCTATTATCAAAACGCCGAAATTAATAATATGATTCCTAACAGGCCATTGACTTTGCTGCGAGACAAGATTCAGCATTTTAAAAAGTCTTGCTATCGCAGGTGCAAAGTACTGAAAAGCTCAGTTTGCGCCTAAAATCAGGAGCAGCAATTAGAAGTATAGGGGTTTACGCGCTTCAAATGAAAAAAAAAAAGCCTTATTTATAAACCACCATTGACTTTAAACCGTCAAAATTAAAATTGTTTAAAATCAGAAGCAGCAATTAAAAGTATAGGGTTGTTCGCGTGTTATAACCTAATTTATAAACAACCATCGACTTTAAACCGTCGTTAAACAACACCTTCGAAATGCTCCATAGACAGGCGCTCCTGGAACTGCTCGAACGTCTTCATGTCAAGCCAGATTTCCAACTGATCGCGGGAAACAAAGTCACGAATGAAATCATTCATGATCTTTGGAGATTCTTTAAGAAACGTGAAGATAATCTCTGGGTCCAAGCAACTCAGATCTAAGTTTAAGAAAAAAACATGTAAACATAATTCAATGATGAGAAAACACAGCATCAGATATTAAAGGCAAAAATTATTTAAAAAATTTTATACGAATATTCTGTCAAGCAGTCGTAGTAAACACACAGAAGCAATGTGTATTAGTATGTACTGGCTTCGTGAGACTAGCCAATTTGCTATGCATACGAACCAAAATCGCCACGGATTAGATAGCGAAAGGTTTGCCAGTGACAAGGAAAGAATAACGACTTGCCAAGTTGCAGGAGGCTGCCACCTAAGTTTCCACCTATGTCCTTCTACATTGGAATTCGGCAAAATCATCACAATAAGTCAAAGCTGGCCTTTACGCTGCTGGAGCGAGCAAGATTTTATCGACGAGGTTTTAGGAGAAGATATTCAAATATTGGGGTGGGGGTGGGGTCTCCGGCTGATGACGACTGGATTTTCTATATATATATATATATCTATATAGAATATAGATATATATATATATATAAGGCACGCATACACATGCGTACATAGACACACATATACAGAACCGTGTGCATACAGATAAATATAAATCAACGTACACAAATATATATATTATATATATATATATATATATATATATATATATATATATATATATATATATATATTTATATATATGTATATAAATTGGAAATTACTGTGAGTCATGACCAGAAGAAAAGATGTATGAACTACGCCGCTGCCCGGCGTTTCTAATACTCAAAGAAAGGAGAACCGACCGCAGAGAGATACAGAGAATGACGCGGCATGGCGAGATAGGGATTGTATTTCACTTTCCCTTTTGAATGTATCACGTGTTTACAAGTTAATTGCTAAAGCAGGATAGTGCAGCATGTTCGATGCGTTTCTGACGTCGTAAGACTATTGTACCCAGGAAGTGAATTCGTCCTGCAAGAGCTCCAGATTAATTAAACTTCCGAGACAGAAAACCCATACTTATCGGATAAAGAAATTCTCGATATTAGCATTGTGGCAAATAGCAGTAATAGTGGAAAATAGTTTAATAGTAGTGACAATTCTTCAGTCTTGTAGATAAAGGCAAACATTTAGGAGGACCAACATGTAACCTGTATACATATTGGACGAAAGGTTCTTCAACCAGCAATGCCGCTGCTACTGCGAAGTCACGAATATGTCAAAGATCATGCTTTCGGCATCGTGAAAAAACTCTTCTTCGCAAAACCTGCCAAGTACGCCGAGGGCAAAAGTTTCAGGGCAGTTATAGCAATTATTCCGGCAAAGAAGCAATTGCCATGGAGTCTAAGCTCGCCAGTTTCCTATTCTGCATGCATTTAGGGTAAGATTTTAAGGGGTGTATCCACATACAGCTGACTGACTGGGTCCTTTAATCCTGCGATCCGTCACTAAGCGACTTTGACCTGAAGAGATTAGTAAACCAAGAGAAATTCCTGTAGCTCTAGAGTCAAAAAGCTGATACGGATGCCCGACGCGCAGTTTACGGTTTTTAGCGAGTTGGAGTTAAGGCTCGCAGCCTTGACAAAAAAAAAATTGATTTAAAAGCAAGACGATACAGCACCAATATATAGTCTAAAATCGTGTGGAAATACAGGCCTCACAACATTACTTTGATGAATACTTAGAGGTAGTGTTCTCAGGCATTATCGTCGCTTTCATTGCACCTTCATATATGCAGATATGCATATATCTGCTCCAAATCAAGCTCCAAACATATGCATACTACTTCATGTACATATAAATATACTCCTACATACTTAAAAATATAAACATACATATGCATGCCTATATGTGCATGAGGTGCATACTAAATATATGTAAGTATACGTATACATTCAAATGCATGCATATAAACATACATCAAAACATACATTAAGACCACACTGCATACCTTGGAGGAATGCGTTACAGTCATACATAGACGCCTTTAGAAACGGAGACGATGCATTGTGTGAAGGGCTTTTTGCAGCTCCGCTGCGCACATTCTGTAAGGCCGGTCGGAAAGGTCCTTGCAGGAATGACTGCGACAAATCAAGCTCGTGACCCACAGCCGCTGCAACATCCTCCCCATCGTCATCATCACCGTTGCCGTTGTCGTCACGACCACGATGTGGATTGAGCCACGTTACGCGTGCCGCGTTCGGACCATGAACTATCAGTGGCTTAGTCCTTGCCAGAGGTGGCAACCGTCGGCTACTAACTTGCTTTTGAGGATTCGCCATAGCACCGACTGCAATTGAGGCTACTGGAATCGCATGAAATTTTCAACAGATGACAACCACTTGATAAGCTATAGCGATTGATCAACGACAACTAGGGGTTCAAGCATCATAGACAGCTTATAAAGCAAATAGCATCATTTAAAAGAGACGTGAGGATGGGTCTGAATCAACTAGCTGGCAAACCCTGCACGGCACAGCATTTTGGAAGTTCATGTTTATAGCAAATCATATGCAATTCCTAATTGAAGCCCAGACAATACACGCGAGCATTTAAGCCGATCACGCAGTCGTGCATAAAAAATACGAACACAAAACTTATATGATCGTAGGATAACAGGTGTTGCGCAGCTGCTCGCTCTCACGCAAAGTAAAGACCTAATTAAGCAGCCCCTGCACGCACAATCCGACGCTCTCGGTGAGGCATCTGAAGGCAACCGATGCAAGTGGTGCTGAGAAGCTAAGAGCAACACGGATTTCGCCCGTCTCAAACTCGCGATATAAGTTCAGCTTGATTAAATCAACGTCACAACTTCAAAAATTGAGGACAACTCTCTGAAGAAAACATCTGGAAAAAGGATTAACTTCCACAAAAAAAAAAAGAACACAAAGCACCGGTTTTCATAATAAAACGAAGTACTTAACGTAGTGAACAGTTAGGAAAAAACGAACTAACTGCTACTAAAGCACTAACAAAGAAGGGCAATGCGCATCTAGATTATGCCTAATTTAAACATGATTCTCAGCCACGAGTTCAAAAAAAATCAACTTAGAATGAGTGCCTTCATTTGCGTTGCAGCAGTTCGTGGGGCGTTTCCGACACCAAACTTGATAAAGGGATTCAAGCAGTCACAAGACACCTGCAGCAACATCCCAAGCATTCACAGACTGGCCATATCAATCTCATACCATTGAAGGTGTGTTCAAGATCGCGGTTATTAGCAAGAAGCAATCTTGCGTAGTCTAGATGACAAGGTAACGGTTTAAGTCGATGACAGGAACAAGCCGGCACGCAAGGGTTGCATTCACAAAGACTAATTAACTTTCTTCGAAGAAAAGATACAGACGGAGAAAAGGTTCCAAGTTACCCAAAACCATCCTTCAAGCTTGTTAGACTAGACTACAAAGCCAGAGGTTCGAGGTCTCACACCATTATAGTGGCAAAACAAAAGTAAATTTAACGTTAGTTGGAATGTTAAGTAGAACGTCGCTGGGCATGTCTTTCGAAATGTTTTGATCGCAACCATGCCAATTGTTGTCTGCCGTGCCTTTCGACAAGTGCGAGATGTGAAACGTTTAATTGCAAATGCTGTTATCAGCAACAGATGAGCGATAAGCCTCCTATTTATTATAAAGGCTTATGCTCCATGTTTATTGAAAATGGCAAGTGATTTATCGAAACATGCCTAAATTGAAAAAGGTGTTCTTTCTTCTGAAGATTATTTTAATTATATTATATTATATTATATTATATTATATTATATTATATTATATTATATTATATTATATTATATTATATTACATTATATTATATTATATTATATTATAATATATTATATTATATTATATTATATTTTATTTTATTATATTATATATTATATTATATTATTATATTTTGTATGATGTTATATTGAATTATATAATATTAAATTATATGATAATATATTATATTACATTTTATTATATCATATTATATTATATTATACTATACTATATTATATTACATTATATCATATTATATTATATCATAGCACATTACATAATATTATATCATATCATATTATATTAAATTATATTATACTATATTATCTTATTATATATTATATTATGTTCTATTAAATTCTATTATATTAACTTGCATTATATTATATTATATTACACCATATTATACTATATTTTATTGTATCATATTATATTATACTATATTATATTCTATTATATTACATAATATCATATTATATGATACTATAAGATATCATATAATATTACATTATATCATATACTATATTATATTATACATTACAATACATTATATCATGTTATGTTCGGTTATATTATACCATATTACATTATATTATATTATATTATATTATATTATATTATATTATATTATATTATATTATATTATATCATATTATAGTATATTATATTATATTAATTTAAAATTACATTATATTATATTGTATTATATTATATTGTATTGTATTATATTATATTATATTATATTATATTATATTATATTATATTACATTATAATATATTACATTACATTATGTTATATTATATATCATATTACAATAAAGTATATTATGTCATACTAGAAGAAATAAGGACCCTCGATTGGTAAATCTTCAAGGCAAAGAATAAAACTAATAATTTTTGTGACGTTTCGGTCCTTTCTTGGGCCATTTTCAGACTAAACTCTTTACCTTCGACGGGGCTTTGTACTTGCAACGGGATGGAGTTGCATGGGATCGCCGCTTGGCCCACTGATGGCAAATACAATCATGTGCGAGTTGGAGGGGAAGCTAAGCAACGAAAGCAAAACTCCCGAGTTTTACAATCGCTTTGTTGATGACACTTTGACAAAAATGCCTAGCGAAATTGCCGCCAGGGATTTCCTTAGTGAGCGTAACAGTCTTCATTTATCGCTGTCGTTTACAACAGAAGTGGAAAAGAACATCGGTATCTCATTCTGTGGCGCGTCGATAAACACGACAGAGCGGATACTATCTACATCTGTTTTTCATAAGCCAACGGACACTGGTCTCTTACCGCACTTCCAGAGTCATACGGATGTTCGATAAAAGAAATTTTAATCAAATCAATGCTGTACAGAGCGTATCGTTTGAGTAGCGATCGGTCCGCCTTTAACGAAGAAGTTGAACATCTGCGTACAGCATTTCTAAAGTTGGCCTACCCGTCAGCTTTATTTGACCGGATTGGATTTGACTTTGTCGAAAAATGCATTACCCGCCAGCATAACTTGGATGACAGTTTCACCGATGATGTCGTACGATTTGTTATTCCTTATAAGGATGAAAAGAGTGAGCGCAACCTAAAGCACTGTCTCATTGATCTGGCATGCAAAGTACGGATACCAATTCAGCCAATATTCACGAGCAGAAAAACGGGCGAAAGTTTTAGACCAAAGGAAGCAAAACCAAACATTGTGAGTCAACAATGCGCTATTGACAATGTTCAATGTGTCCAGTGCCACGCTGGCTATCACAGCATGACAACCTGCCACCTGCACCAACACATCGAAGAACACAAGCAACAGTCGAGCTCAATTGTCAACACCTGGCTGGATCAATTTCCATCTTCACGCCTGCTTCCCAACTCAGCGCAGGTGTCGCTCCAAATGGGAGTGTCTGTTAATTGAGAGCTTGATCATAGCGCCCTATAAATTCGCTAACTACCTTAACGCACAGTCGCGCTCGATTAAGTTGAGGCTGTCTTCGCCCGTTGTGTCTCTGGCGATGTGGGCGCTGCTTGCTTTTTTTTTTTTTTTTTTTTTTTTTTTTGCATTCTTGTTCGTTTAGTCTGAAGATGGTCCAAGACAGGACCAAAACGTCACAAAAATCATTAGCTTTATTCTTTGCCTTGTATACTATACTACATTATATTATACATCACAGTACATATTATTTACAATTCTAGCAAATTCAAATTGAATTTGACTACGAGGAAAATTCGCAACAAAACATCAATATGAATAGAATATTTACATCCATCGATTAATAGTTGCTACTCAATAGTCGTCTTCTAGCCAGACCACTCCACCAGACATGGGTGAAGATCAAGCATCCAAGACGAATGCATGCCATTCCACATGCACGCTACGGCCTCGACCTTTTTTAAAGTACGCAGTTTAGTAAATAAAGATTATACCTAGATAAAGAACACATTTTATGGAAGCGCCATTGGCGAGCTGTTTTTCATATAGCTCCTATTCCACAGCTTACTATTTAGCTGCCACGCGATCAGTGAGCTCTGACAATCCTACGACAAGCCACGGCCCAGAAGTTTCAGGCACTTTCCTGTGTACATAATTCTGAGTTGTCCCTCCTGTCCTGCTAAAACACTGCCCTTTGCATTTTCCCTTAGATCATGCAGTAACAGAAATTTATTCAAACAACATTGCATATAACTCTGATAACTTAATTCGGATCTTTACACGTCGTTTAATATAAGAGCTATACTCGACAAATTCCAGGTAAATCTGTCAGTTTTGATGAATTGTCTACATGCAAGAACATCTCAAATTATGATAAAATTGATGACTTTAGTAAAAGACAAATTAAAGAAGAAGCGGCCCTTGGGCTTTAACATATTAATATAGCGTCCTTTGCTAAACATCGCTTTGGATTACCCAGCATTCTTTCCACGAATAAAACATAACTTTGATATCATGGCCATCGGAAATATGTACAACTAAGACAACTGGTCTATCATATTCCTAATTAAACTCATAATGACGTGACGACTCAAACAAAGCTGCAGCCCTCGGGTTATTGATTCACAACTTAAGGCAATCAAATACGGCATGACCTATGCTTTCAATCGAGAAATGAAGTAGAAGTCGCATTTGAAGCAATTCAACAAAGAAAAAAAAGAAAAAATCTACAAGGATCCAAACACTCGTATACAAGATTTTACGAATACTGTTATAGTCAACTTTATGGGAGATATAACATAAATCTCTTTCATTACGATGATTGTGCTGAAGCCAGCGATTTTTTCTACGACAATCTAAGTTGAGGCTTTTTTCTTCCCCAAAGGCTTCCTTCTTCCAAAGATTCTTCCACCTACTCCCGTCACTCTTCGCTTATTAGATAACATTTTTTCATGCAATACAGAATACGAGCCCTTAAGAATTTAACATGCCGAATTTCTGACCATTTTGACCATCTCATCATCTGACCGGAACTCACGATCTTCATAGACTACCCCCGAAAAAGAGGAAAAAAACTCACCCTTAAAACATGGTCAAAGCTACAACAACTTTAAGGATTAGGAATTTTTATTAAGTAGCTGCTAAAATTAATTGAACATGCGGGTGTGAGGGTAGATCAACAGTTTAAAATTAAACGGCATATTTTACATGGCATATGTCTATTGGAGATGGCCTTGATAAAAGATTCTTAAAAGAAACAAGTGAAGATCTTCTTTAATATCTATAAATGCACCGCAACCTAATTGCAATGCTGCTGCGAAATTTCAAAACGTAACATTTCCGGGACTTTAAAAAATGGCAGCAACATAAAGAAAACATAAGCTGGCATTAAATCAGCCATCTATCTGCAAATAATTTGCATCACCAACCTTATATAAGAATGGTATCAAACGAATCATCTTGAACACCCCAACCCCCAAAGACATATCCATGATCTTTGATGAATACTTCTCGTCTATAGATAAGCATCCAGACGCAAAAACACCCATTGCAAAACACGAGTGAGATCGAAGTCCGTTTTCAGCAAAAGTTTGTTCCTTTCTGAAACTACAGAGGCAGAGGCATAAAAAATCAAAGGCATTAAGTTGAAAATAGCGTCCGGACCCCGAAGCATACCACCATGACTTCTAAAAATATTGATCCGTTCAGTGCAGAGATTTCGCACCTTTTGTCATACATAATAAATCAAACATTGGCTCAAGTTTGCTTCCCATTCTGCTTGAAGGCAGCGAGAGTCGTAACTGTAGATAACTCAAGTTCTTTTGGATCATGTTCCAACCATCGAATATCGTTGCTTTCAAACAGCAAAAATTTTTAAGAAAGTTACGCATGATTGCCTTTTTAAACCATTCGACCACAAATCTCCCTTCATGAAAGTATTATTATCAAACTATCAGGATATCAAATATTACTATCTTAAATATCTAACGTACGATACTTAGCCCATTCAATACTCTGAAAGACCTATATTACTATCTGTTTCTTTGCCATTTGAATCATGGTTCCCTCCTATCAAGGTCTTCCAGCAAAATTGATCTGCCAAGGCTCGACGAGTGGTAAGACTAATCACCTTTTCTGGGCTTGCGTCAAAATTGTTTGCTCACCTGCAAACAATTTTACAATATCAATATCTACATATATCTACATCTACACTTACAATATAAAAACGCAAGGATTTAATTGAACTTAACAGATACTTGGTTACGTAAGACTGGAAATTGGCGACTGGCCATCACCATTAAAATTCCTATTCCACATTTGATTCTCTTCGCAGGAACAATAGAAGCGACAGCCTTAGAATGCTCTATGTCCCGAAACGAACACCCTTAAGTACGGCGATGATTATCACTCTTCGGCCGCGAATACGTAACAAAATGATAGACATACGCATGGAACTTGACATCTAGTCACTACTAGCACCAAGAATTATATAATATCAACCTATATACTGCGTAACCCTCAAGAGCCGAAACTTCTACTAGTTTTTGCTAAAGTTTCTCTAAATATTTGGTGTTTGACGTAGACTTTGGTAGCGTAAAAAAAAACTTCTCCGTAAAGTATTAAGGCTACGCTAAAAAGATCGCGCCTGTCCATGTAGAATATATGTTGTTAAAATTTTGCGGCTGTTATTGGTAAATATATATTCTTGGTGTTCTTGATGTTGCCACTATTCGACGAATCGTTCCAGTGGAGCACTTCGAAATTCAACCATATTCGCTCCAATAAATGAGTTGCTCGGGCGATACTATTATTGCTAATTTCGCCAGCAGAGTCTTTAGTCACGACAACAAAAACACATATAATTCAAATATAGTAGCGTAAGCAAACATCAGACAAAGACTCATATGTATATGACAAGTGAAAATTATGATCCCTAAAATAGATTGCCACTCATAAAAAGCAAGACATCTCACTTACTGCAAAAGTACATTAAACGCAATTTCTGAAGAGTCTGATTAGCATCACAGATTTTTTTTCTTATTTAAAACTTAGGCATGTGCTTTAAACTAAATTTATTTTAAAAACACACAATAAGACCTGCATAATTAATACTTATCAGCAAAGTTCTGGTAAAACTATGGATTTTTGCCTGGACAAAAGATGCCTAAACGCAACTAGCTACACTAGCCTTCCCCTTCATAATTTTATAAAGCACACTGCAAACCAAATAATCAGCAGATTAAGTTACAAGAAATTGCTTTAGATAAACGAGCATTACAAAAAAAATTGTAATGCATAGGAAAAGCTAGAAAAAACTTATCCGCTGACTACTTTTACAAGAAAGATATTTACATAAACATAACCACCTTTACGAACAAACCAACTTGCTGAATGCAATTGATAGATGGTTGACAGATGAAATAGGTGTACATTAGCATGTGTGCGTTTGTGAGCGTGCGGGTTTCATGATTTGCTTATACTTAACAGATTTTTTATGCAAACCTGCCAAAGACATATGAAAGCTTTTTGCAGAGCTCAATAGCACCACCACCACCTTGCCTCCTCAGCCTAAACAACACACACAGAAACTCAACCAAACACTCAATCACACATACCCACACATACACACCGAAAAACTCACAAGCAAGACAACAATTATTCATAAACATCTGCTAGTGTTTATTAGTTGCAATGGTAGGACTCATGACAGCAACCATGCAGTTCAAAATAATTTTGATGAACTTTAAAAAAATCCTCAATTCAAAATTCAGAATAGTGAAATAAGTGAATTCCGGCACAATAAGCCTTCTGCCAATGCCTTCCTACAATTCCAGATTCTGCGGCTGTGACAGGAGTGATCGCTCCTATGGTAGTCTTTAGAAACAAAGACAAGCTGAAATAGTCCAATATTGTACTAGCATCATGGAACATGCATTCTCTTATCCCTGTGAGTTAATCGCATCTGCTTCCATGCCCCACTACTCTTTTATTTACTCCCAAAACTTGGAGCACCTAACGTGAAAGCTAGAATGTCCTTACTAATAAAAAAGGATTGCTGATTTTGTAGGCTGATGTCTCACTTCCATAAAGAAACGTCAGCTAAGCTGAATAAGCTGATGAACATGCCTCGCACTAACTGTAGTAACAAACTGATAACAACTCAAGTGCAGAGCAATGCTACATCTCTTGATTGGATTGGGAGAACCAGAGCAACTACGATTTAATGAAGCCAAGCATATGAAATTGGAATTGCAGTTACATTTATATGGTACAGACATTGAAGAACACAAATAGCTTTGAAACTGCAGCAAGCTATCATAGAAGAAAGCTCCTAACATAGTTGGACATGTAAACAGATAACATTATGTGAGTCTATTCCTTAGGTCTGTCTGCTTTTGTCCACTAACATAGCACTTATTATCAAGTACTCTTAAAATAACTTTTTGATGAATTTCTATCTATAGTCTATCTATAGTCTTAAGCTAAACTTTCTTAAACCTTAAAACTTGAAATATGGAATCCTGTATATGCCCACACATGTTAATTGCTTGTACATAAATATTAGAATCTTAACATATCAATGCCAGTTAGTCTATCCACCCATGTGCAATTGCAAACGTAACATGCCAGCCATTAACTTTCTTGTTTATATACATGGACCAAAGAAGAACCTACTAGATTTTTAAAAACAATAATAGCATTATAAAGCAGTCTCACATCAGATCTAGTCTAGCATTTACTAAATGAGCAGATTCATGAAGATAACATACCTAAAAATCACACAGGAGGTTGCTACAAACTGAGACGGACGCATGTAGCCTGGCATCAATTGGTTCAGTAGCATCTTGCTATTTATATTCATCAGACTGTCAAGTCCACAAATCCACTTAAATCTCATGCTGCAACCAGTAACTATCCTTTCTTGATTATTTACACCACGCTTTCAAAAAAATACAAATAACCAACAAAAAAAAAAAAGAAAAAAAAAAGAGCAATGACTGTAGATTTGCTTTGGAGCATTGACACACTTGACAAGCATATACATGTCTTCTACCACAGTTGCCATAATCTTATGAGCGACAATACCCATGCAGAATTTTCATTCGCACATAAAATGATCCATGCAGGATTTATAAATTAGTTTAATATCATTACAACTACAGAATCAGATGAATAAAACCTCACAATTAGGTGCAAACTGAACCCCACAGGACTAATCAAGAGGGAATCTGATTTATGAAAAAGCTAGTAACAAATCTGTTAAACGTCCCAGAGTTCTTCAAGTAAATAGCTACGTTTCTAAAGTCGTTGGCAGCTCAGCCACCATAGCTGTTAAGGGAAAATACAAGCACATTCACTTACTAATAGTTCTTAAGCCGATAGGGGCTACGGTTTTTGTCCACGAGAGCAAGTGTGCCGCACAATGCAATGAACAGTGCCTTAAGCACAGTGCCCACAGTGCTTTAAGCTGAAAATAAATCACCAAGCCTTTTATCTCCACAGCTAATTCCAAACGAAAGAATCTTGTACATCTAGATGTCCTGAAGAGAAGACTAAATGACAATGTACTAAATTTCAAGCTTAACTGAAAAGCACATTCATGTAATACATCAGAACTTCTCACGTAGAACTGCGGAATTAATTAGGAGCAGGTGAGTGCAAGGCAAGTCACCTCATTTACCCAGCCCTTCGCGCCGCCTTGATTACTTCGCCGTTGCTAGGAGACTACTAAAATTTGTCGCTATTGACAACTTTTTCACGAGTTTAGGACCAATTAAATGGCAAAGGCTAGGGCAAGAGTTCTTTTTTTAATCTTATGTATTCGCGACATTTAACAATTTAACAAAGCGAAACTGATTTCAAAAATATACATCGTGCGTACTTGCTTATAATCCAGATCTTAATGTTAAGATGGCAAGGTTCTCCGAGAAAGCCCTCAGCTTTTTCCTGGAGCAACTTATGAAAGCGCAAGGTAACGCCGAAAACGGATTTGGCGGGTAACTAGGTATTGGATGTGCATACATCCAACCCGACGAGTCTATCCTGTATCCGCAGAATCATGGAGTTAGAAAAAGTTAATACTTCCGTTAGTCATTTATGACAATTGTACGCTTAAGTTATGCATAGCCTGAGTGAATTGCAATGTTCAGTAGCTACATATGGCGTCTGACAGTGTTGTTGAATGAAGAAGAAACTTCTTTATCTCATTCCTCGACGTAATTGTAGAGTATCATATAAAATACTATGGTGTGGGTGATGAGAGTGAGCCTTGTTAGCGTATTCATATGGTGTAGACGTGCTATTGTACCTCCTGAAAGAGATCTTTATTGCGTCGCAAATACATGCGTCGTTGTTATTTGAATTGGCTGATCGGGTATTGGCTGATTCTGCATGGCATGCATACGAGTAGGATATTACATCTAACCAACCACTGCGTGCCAAAAACTCAAAATAACGCCCTCTCTTCGTACAAATAAGGCTCATCTCCTTGTCAGCCATCTTGCGAAGCCGCAGGCCATGGTCACACTTACCAAGAATCTACCACGAGCTACGCTGCTGAAAGGCAGGGAAACGTCATACGCTACTGCACACGTAATGGCCAGCCAAGAATCCAAGTCATGCTTGACCTAATGCAGCAGCAATCGAAGCAGGTCGCCAGCTTGCTGGAAGAAAACCGCCAACTTCAAGAGGGTGGTCGAACGTTCACCTGCAGAGCAAAACGCCCCGATAGACCCACGGTCTACCCAAACATCTTTGAGAGAGAATGGTCGGTATTCATCGACAGTTGGCAGCGCTACTAACCGGACTAAATGACCCCCGAAGAAATTCGTATGGAACTACGAAATACCTGCTCGCCGGATGTAAACAAGCTACTGTTTGAGTTCGTAGGCCCCACCATCCGAGCAAGAAATGCTCCGCCGCATCAATTCGATTGCAGTCAGAGGTACCGCAAAGTGGTCCGCAAGCAGTTTAGCAAAATGATGCAGATGGACGGGGAGACAATCGGGCAATTTGTAGCCCGCCTAAAATCTCAAGCTGCACTGTGTCAGTTTATTGTCAGCTGCACCTCCCACACACCATCAGTCACCATCAGTTACTCGGAGGACATGTTCAAGCAGATCTCAAGAAATTGCAGAGGCTTATACCTTTCACAGACAGCACTCAAGGACCTCGAAATCCTTGACGAAGGGTTTCCTAATCATAGTGAACACTGCCTAACTGCAGCAACACGAAGCACCAACGCAAAGGACGCTAGAAGCAGTGTGTGCACATGCCCGCCTCGTACCAAAGCACTCGACCGACCGGACTCCGATCCAATGGAGACCTCACCGGAAAACGTAAGTGGCCGCACAAATTGACTGCTCTCAGCATTTACGTCAAGCACGTTCAGTACTTGCACGCACCATCCAATCCCTAAAATGACTGGATCAGCCTTGAAGATCAGATTGAAAGAGAATGTCGTGCCACATGCTGTTCATAAGCCGATCCCAATCCCAAATTACTGGAAGCTGAAAGTTAAGAAAGACTTAGATCAGGACGTTCTACTAGACATAATAGACCGAGTACCGCAAGGTACTTGTACCACGTGGTGCTCCTGTATGGTTGCCACGCCAAAGAAAAATGGTGACCCAAGACGCACCGTTGACTTACAGCAGCTCAAAAAAGCCACATCACACTCCAAGCCCGTTTAACCTAGTCGCCTCTACTCCTGCACGGAAGAGGAAGATGGTCCTCGACGCCTGGAACGGCTACCATAGCCTTCCTCTCAGCCTAGATCCAAGGAGGCGACCACATTTATGGGCTGATAAGGATTTATGCCTCAGGTGATGCATGCACGCTACGCTTCGACGATATCACGGCCGCTCAACCTAGGGTAGTGCGTTGTGTAGATGACTCGCTGCTTTGGGACGATAGAATGAGTCGTTCTGGCATGCATTCGACTATATCAAGCTGTGTGCCGATAACGGCATCATATTCAACAAGGATAAGTCCCATTCTGCCTTAGAAGCAGTTGGGTTCGCTGGGCTTGAGATCACTATAGTTGGATACAAACCCCCAAGGAAACTTTTTATCAGCCATTCAGGATTTCCATGTTCTACAAAGCGTCACCGACATTAGATACTGGTTTGGTTAGTGACCAGGTATCATACATACTCGCGCAGGCAAAGATAATGGAACCTTTCCGGGAGCTACTGGCCAGAAATTCGAAGCTGTTTTACTGGGACGACACTCTTAATGCCTTATTTTCTCACTCTAAACAAGAAATTATAGGCCGAGTCCAAGACGGAGTCTACTCAATTAGCGTCGGTCGTCCAACTTCTCTCACTACGGACTGGTCGAAGACAGTAATTGGGTTCACGCTCACCAAGAAGAACTGTAAATCCCAACCACTACACCTCCCAACATGCGGGGACGACCACTGGAAATTGGTACTTGCTGGTTCGCGGTTCACAAACGTGGCACAAAGTCGGTATGCCCCGATAGAAGGAGTGTATGGTCTCAAATGTTGCCAAATGTTCATTATGGGATGCCACGAATTAATTGTTGCAGTGGACTACAAGCCGCTAACGAAAATCTAATGACAGAGGGCATGAAACAATCAGCAACCGACGGCCCTGCGCCTAAAAGAGCAAAGCATGACGTATGGCTTCACCATCATTCATGTCCCCGGGAAATCAAAGATGATGCTGATCGCCGACTACGTATCCAGACGCCCATTGCGTGACTCAGCAAGTTCTCATCACATTGAAGACAACATTACGTCATCGTACGCAGTGCCTTACGCGGACAACCTGCCAAGTCTCACTTGGGAAAAAGTTAACGAGCAGGCGGCACTTGATCTCGAGTGTGCAACTCTGGCCCAGCAAATTCAACAGGGCTTCCCTAATTGTCGCACCGCTTACCTCCACATCTTCAAGTTTATTGGCCAATGCGAGGAGAGCTTTATACCGTCAGAAATGTTCCGTTTGTAAGTTCACAAGATGCTCATACCAGCCTCTTTGAGGAAGACGGCATTGGAGGGGTTGCATGCGGCGCATCAATGCGTAAGCAGCATGCTGGCAAACCCTTGAAAGCGACTGCTCTGGCCGGGCCTTAACGCAGCCGTCCGACTCACTAGGGCGCAATGCAGGCAGTGCAACGAGCAAGCACCATCACGGCCGGCGGAAGCACCCATGACTTCAAGACCACCCGAAATGCCGTTTGAACAGGTCGTCACGGACTCATGCCATCTGGCTGGCCACACTTACATAATATATGGTGACCGCCACTCCGGCTGGATAGAGATTGAGCAGATGGCAAGTACTGCTTTCCACAACGACAGGACCGCTCTCTTAAAATGTTTTTCATGTACGCCATTCTCTTCGAGATTGCTTCCGATCGAGGTCCACCATTTAACTCGTTCGAGTGCGGCGAATTTTTAAAGATATGGGACGTTGAAACTCGAACGCCCTCCCCTTACTACCCGCAAAGGAACGAAAAAGCCGAAGTTGCTGTCAAGTCATTAAAAAGAGCCCTTCTAGGTAATATAAACCACTCGCTCTGGCCGATTGGATACGAACGCAGCAGCATGGGCCATGATGACCCATAGCAACACTCCCGCACAAGACTCAGGTATTTTACCATTTCAGCGACCGCTCCATGACCGCTTACCAGTAGGGAACTGGAGACTGCGACCCGAGTGAAAGATGATTGCTAAGGTTAGGCAAATGGCTTTAGCAAAAGGTCTCATCAGGTCGCCTAAAGAACCCTTCAAACGTGAAGTCTGCTCTCTGAAGGTTGGTGATTTGGTACAAATCCAGAACCAAATTGGTCACCGGCCCATCAATTGGCTTAACCGGCATAATATCATCAAACTTGCTCAATTGACAACACAGGGTTATCGTCAATGAAAGCCGCCTTACCACACTACGAAATCGACGATTCCTGCGAAGAATACAGCCAATTTATAGAAATACGAACGATACTACCAATGCAACACCCTTCCAACCACCAATATCCGCTGAGCCAACACATAGCATCCCTGGCACTGTTGAGGATCCACCATCTCCAACCCCGAGCACTCCGGAACAATTGACACCGGCACCGTTAGCCAACACACCACCACCGGTAGGCAGCGCTGAGATCGACCTCATGCCCTTCAAGCCGCACAACGATATTGTTCCACGATGGCTCGACGTCCACCAGGACCTAGTTAAAATTAGCGTCCCTCAACAAGAGCTCCGACGTAGCTTGCGCATCCGAAAGCCACGACTGATATTCTCACCCAAGCTCCAAGGCGTAAGGCAGAATAAACTTCTTGAAGTTACGAAAGTCTTAATTTTAAGTAAGACGATCAGTATTATTATTGTTGGATCCTCCTAGAAAAAAGGGGCATGTAGATTACCATATAATACTAAGGTGTGAGTGACCAGTCAGTCTTGTTAGCGTATTCATGCGGTGTAGACTTGTTATTGTAGCTCCTTGAGGAGATCTCTATTGCGTCGGAAATACGTGCGTCGATGTTATTTGAATTGGTTGATAGAATATTTGGACTTTTCTGCAGTGATCATGGTTTTAGTTTTTTTATGGCAGGAGTGCAATTTATCCTGTCCCATAGATAAGGGCCTCTGATCGAGAACTTTACCTTGCAAGTAGCAGAGGTTTCCTTGTAGTCGCATTTTGAAAATGGCTATGCGATAATTAACCGAGCAATAATAAGATGAAAAGACAGCAGGCAGCAAATTCTGCTGATGTTTATAAACTAAAGTAAGGGTTTGCAGAACAAGTAACTTATATACATTTAATATTTTATGAGAGATCCGCAGAGGTCTTGAATGGGCAATTCTATCAGCACTCTATATAGTTTTAACTTCTCAATTTTGTAGTCTATGTAACTTAGATATTTTAATTTTATTAGTGCCTGATCAGTCTACATTCCCAAATGAAATTTATGGATGAGAAAACGCAAAATACAGACTTCTCGCCGCTTCAGCAGTCAAAAAGTTTCTTCTCTGGGCCATCATATATTTGACTCCTCAGACACAATCAACCTCATATGGCTACTCCAGGATAAGCTTTCATCAAATATAATACCTAAAAATTTTGTATGTTAAACACCTTAAGTAGAGGTTCCACTTAATGATAGATTCGGTAATGCACGTGGCAAGATATCAAGCTCCTTGTCTCTTACAAATATGATGCATTTAGTCTTCTTAATATTCAAGAACAGGCAGTTTTCATGAAACCATGTTCTATTTGTTGCAGTTGCTCACTCATAATGGAAAAAAGGCCACCGATGCTATCATGTGATAAAAGCAGTTTAGTATGGTCTGCAAACATAATAGCCTGTAGCTAACGAACAGAATTCACAAGATCTTTTAAATAAAGCTGGAACAGCAGAAGGCCCTATACAGAGCCTTGTGGAACACCACAAGTGACAGGAAGAATATTCCAGGTTGCTTTATTGATCTCCACATATTGAATTCGGCCAGTCAAGTAACTCCTAAACCATGAAATGCTAGAAGTCGAGACTCCATACCATGCGATTTACTTTAGTACCTTGTTATGATGTTACAGTGCCAATGGCCATAGCTATGTCAAGGAAGACTTGGTGTATAGCCTAAGCTCCATTGCGTTAGTGATGTTTTCAAGCAACTCTAGAATACCACATTCAATAGAGCCATATCTTCCAAACCCAAACTGCTTTGGATAAATTATTACTGTTCCTTTCATATATGAAGACAATTTAATCTGAATGATCTTCCCTACCTTGTTTTTTGCTGAACGCGTCTTATGCTCTAGGAAAAGCAGTTTTGCCAGTATAAACTTTGTACTACGTTAATACGGGGTGCACCCCGCACATATTGCCACCATCACACAGAGAAAATAGTAAATTTGTTCAGAAGACACAAATTTAAAATTGAGAGTTGAAGAAAATCTTCCGCTAATATACATCAGTAAGTCTTAACTTACCTATGCAGTTGTTAATACCATAAGATGGACTTAAACTTATATATATATAATAATATGCAGTAGCAGGGGTGGCAACATTAGTTATAGAGGGGCTAAACTCGCAGTAACGACTCCGGATGATCCTACTTATTACTGAACCTCGCAACGGCACAGTAACTTACACCCAAAAGAAATACAAGCATGCATACAGTGGTGTCGGTCTGTAAAAAAGAGCGGCGGGGTGAGGAAAAAAATTTATGCTTTTTTAGTAAATATGTATATATATAATATTAATTTACTAATATTTGTCAATATATTTTATCAATAGAATATATATTAATTATATATATATATATA
>QQSS02005126.1:0-20032 GCA_003687565.2 Craspedacusta sowerbii | reverse complement strand
TATGTATGTATGTGTTTATCTCTGTATGGGGTACTCGGGAAAATCTCGAAAACTATTATATCTTGGACGTTTCCTGCGCTCATTGTGTAAGGTGTCTTGGAAGTGTTCCATTTCTGATGAGGACTGTGAATATTCTCCAAAAGTTCGTAGCGAAAAGCCAGTAACTAGTCGGGAGCCAATAAAATCCGCGATTGCGACGTAGACCATAATTGTCGCTAATGATACCTCTAGTGATATTCTGAAGCTAGGTCTTCATGAATTTATCGCCGTTCATGAGGAAGGCTTTATTCCTATTGGAATCGGAAATCTATAAGAGTGTCTGATACTCTCAAAAATGAATATTTCAGTTAATAAAGCGCTCTTTCCGCCTCTGAAGTCGTAAACTACACGTTAGGCAACGTGGATGCAGGTATCATTCGTATTTCTAAGTCGACGATTCCTTAAACTTCAAATGAAATTAATTTTTCGTCTTCATTGCTTATTAATTTTTGCTTAATAAAGCTGGTTTGCTAGGATCAAATGTTTGAGATATTCAATACGCTCTTAATACCTCTGGAGTCCCATTTGGCGGTCTCTAGTGCCATGACCACTGGCTTATGACATTTTGCAGCGATTCTAACACAGATATAGTTTTTCACAATTAAGTTGTGCACATAAAAACTCTCCCTTCATCTAGATCTAATGCTGATATCTTAGCTCTTAATCACACACGCATGCCATACATACTTTGATGTTTATACATATATTCTTATGAGATCTTAAAATATTTTGCAGGCACCAGCCGAACTGTGCAGATTCAAAGTCGTCTGAGGTGCACGATTTGTCGTCGAGGGTTTAATTCGCGCAGCAATCTGCGCTCGCACATGCGCATTCACACTTTGGAGAAGCCATTCCACTGCAAATACTGCAAGAAAGCGTTCAGCCAATCGTCAACTTTACGGAACCACGTGCGGTTGCACACAGGGGAGCGACCATACAGGTAAAAAATATAGCTCCAAGAGATGTTTGTGCTTACGATAATCAAACTTTCAAAGCTCCTGTCGAAGAAGAATTTGCTTTTTGGCATCAAACGTCCCTTCATGCTTTTCTGAAACGGGACTGCAGTTTTTCCAAAGCCGTGGAGAATTAAGGTCTCGACCGGCAGTAAAAATTTAAGATTTTCGTGGTATACACTCTTGTCAGCTATTGAATGTCACTTCTTTTTAATTGCGGCTTGCCACAAAAACGATAAATGATGTAGCTAATTTGTCAAAAGGAATGCAAAGAACCTTTTCTGCTGCGCCAGGTTCATTTTCTACATGACGATATCACCTTTAAAGATGTAATCTAGCAATAGACCTATTGTCCATGGTCTGCTTAAAGAATTCGCCCAGTAAACCTTAAATTCACTTTTTAAAAATCTCCATAGACATCGAGGGCTTTGATTTTTATCTCACCTTCGGATCCGTTTCGGTAGCCAACAGGAATTCCGAGAAAGCTGAATTTTAGTTTCATATCACAGTTAAGTTTCATAACTCTGAAAATATTTTGAAAACTAATTTCACTGTTTAATGGACATTTTGAACTTAGAAAAGATATTGACGCTCTCCATGTCCTCTGTTTATCAATACAGCTGCAGCATTTGCAAGATGGCTTACTCACAGCTGGCTGGTTTGCGAGCGCATCAGAAGAGTGCAAGACACAGGCCCCATTTAACCTCGGAGCACGAACTCGATGTATAACGGCTGGGACAAGTACGTACAAGTTCAAGTCCTGTTGTGCTTCGACCAAACAGACGCCTACTGGAGCCACCTAACAGATAGGATCAGACTGTCGCAAAAATTCAATGTTTATATACTTATGTACATAAACAAGAGTTAAATGAATAAGCCTTATCGACTGAAAATGTGAAGTATTATTGTGTTCTGAGTAGTGCCATGTGATTACTTTCTAGTTCGAGTCGCACCTAGCGAACACCCACATCAGGCATAAATTGGTACATAACGCAATGCTAGAAGTGGGTTCATGACCTCATGAGATTGTGTAGTAGCAGAAGTTTATGATCATCATGATCATGATCATCATCATCATCATCATGATCATCATCATCATCATCATCATCATCATCATCATCATCATCATCATCATCATCATCATCATGATCATCATCATCATCATCATCATCATCATCATCATCATCATCATCATTTTAATCCCAAACGATCAATGAATAGCAAAAAGACCTTCAAAAAGTTATTTGGGCAGTTAACTATTATCGAACATTTTTTGTTCGATAATCACGAAACCGAGAAATAACTAGAATTAATTGTTTGAGTCATAACTCGTCTTCAGGCACAATTTTTCACTTCATAAAGAAATAAAAATGATAAGTACGATAAACTAATTTAAGATATAGAAGTGTTTCAAAATCTTCAACGGCCGTTTGAAAGAGCTCGCTTAGCTGCTAGTTCGTTTTCTTCCTCGTATTAGCGACTCCTGCAGCTGTTTGAAGAAACTTTGCCTGTGTGTGCAAGTCGCCGCGAAGACCATTTAAAATTTTCCAAAGACTAGAGTGATTGCAGTAAAACAGACACTGTAATTACATCCGAATGAAAAGTCTATTTCTTTCTGCTAAAAATTGCGGCAAGAAACTCTCAATTGACTCGCACATTAACTGTCAACATTTTCACATTGCAACCCGATGTTATCATACAATACTTGCAGCTTAATTGTAGGTAATCCAGTAGATATTTTCATCCCATGGTTCTCATTTTGCTCGGTAATCATGTAAGCGCAAGATTCACTCTAACTAACCCACATAATCCGAAAGCTTCTAAGTTCAGCATAGATTTCAATCGCAATGACAGTTTAACTGGTAAACCCGGAGATTCAATTTGGATGTGTTATACACATTCAGCTAGTCTTTGTGCCTCGTAAGATTTTTGATTGACGAAATTATTTCTCAACAAAAGATAATCTGACTAACCTTCTCAAAAGCCATGCAGTTTACGGATTTTCTTGTTTTATTTGTAATGCTAAATATGTTGGTCTGACGACCCGACTTTTGGGGACTAGAGTCTCTGAACACTTTAATGTTGAGAAATTTGCAACGGCTATAGAAGCGACCAGCACCTAAGTAATCGGAAAGTTGTAAAGAAACGTGTAGTACCAACTGTTTTCAAATTATTGATTCGGCCACTAATGAAACATCGCTAAGAATAAAACAGGTCATGCACAAAGTTGATTGTGCAGGTGAAGCATGAAAATGTTCTATTTGATATGTAGGCTGCTACCACAATCGCCGAGGGGCTCTTGCCCAAAACAACACCCAAATTGATTTGCGTCCAGCAGATCCCGCTTCTTAGCATTGACAGTGTAGTAACGGAAACGCTACCTGCATTTGTGTTTATAAGTCACGTCGTTGTATCAATGTTTCATTTACGCCTTAAGATGACTAGAGTTCTAGTCGAAACATGCTGCGAACAAAAAATATATTATTGTTTATCGACGTTCACTTGGAGATGTTATGCAAGACATTGTACGAGTAAATATTGACTCTGTTTCCCTTGCTGAGCTACGGATATGCGAGAAACCTTCGTGGAAGTGACGAAAAACTGAACAGGACATTGCCTTTTTGAAGAACTGCAGAACATTTCAACATGTGAGCTCACAAGATTTTAAGACCATTCGCAAAAAAATATGAGAGTATGAAGTGCTGAGATCCAAAGGACGTTTTTTGGGAGCAAAGGAAAGGCGAAAGACCTCAACTATTTAGAAAGAAGCTATCAAGGACGAATGCCAAATGACAATTCATGTGTCCAGAACCTTTGCAACTCTGTACTCGAGGTTACACTACGCAGCATATTCATACTGTCAATAAGAACGCTAGATTGCTAAAAGGCATTACGCTCACAGAGACGCGACGAAGTAGCAAACTTCTCGTGTCCATTCCGGGTATGCAAAGCGGTTCATACAGAGAAAATCCTTCCAACGATGTTGAACTTGCTGATAATTTAGTACAAACTTATATCAAAAATGAACATGAAATATGAAGTAACAGAATTCAAGAGGGAAAGACATAAACAAGAGAGCGTGTCATACACAGACATAAACAAGAGAGCGTGTCACACATAGAAAAATAAGTTATTTAGTACCTTCAGTCTTAATTACATGGAATAAAACAGGCTAACATCAATTTGAGAGGTTACGGGCAAATAGGCTCATAGTGTTCAATGCGCTCCAAGAGCTTCTCTGAATAGCCAGGGGAGTAGTATCTAAAAAGAAGGTAAGGCGCTCAGACCCAAAAGCACAAGAGGAGCCCACAAAAAAAGGATAGTAAAGGACGCACAACGTTCGACCAGCTTGACTCGCGGATACACATGTAAAATAAATAGCGGATTTTCGCACATGCGCAATAAACGTTGACAAGTCCCATAAAGCCAGTTGTCAGATTTTCGTTTTATGGCTATCTATAAGTGACTCTTCAAATTGCAAATGCATAACATCATACCAGTCAATGGAGCGTTAAAAGTTATCCAATTTCTCTTGTCATAAGCATCACACGCATTACAAAGTCAAGGTAACGGATATCTAACTAAGACTTAACTAGAGATTAGTGGTCAAAACGCATCACGCTATGGAAAAGATAACCTCGTCGTACCTGACTATCTCCTCTGGATAGCAGTTGTTGATCATCGTCACGTACTCGTGCAGCGCAGTGCCCGGGTCCGTTTTGATCTCTTGGATCTTCTTTAGGCCTCCGCTAGTGACGAACAACTTTCGGGCTTTCGGATCATGCGGCAGAACTTTCGAGAACTGAGCAACGACGTGCTTCAGGATATTGGGCGGCGCGTCGTGAAGAAGCGGCTCCAGCGCCGGCAAGTGAACGCAACGCTGAAGAATGTTCTTCAGGGCTTTCTTGGACTACAATAATAACACCAACAAGAGAGTATATACCGACAGTCCCTCAGACTAAACAATAAATTTGTCACGGGAGAGCGCACTAACGAAAGAAGAATGAGAAAACTATGCAAAGATGTAATTGAGAATTGGGGAACTATAGAATAACACATGCGTCGGGGTGAAGGCAGAAATAGAAAGTACAAAAGGTATACAAACAAGAAAATAAGGATACAACGCAGGGTCGTGAGAACAAATTTACGTAAATAAACGGTAGTGCTTTGCCACGCAAACCTCGCATCACTTACCTTTGTTTGTAGGTCCTCGGACGAGTCAGCACGCAGATAGCAGTTTAATAGTTTTGGAAGAACATTGGCGACGGCAACAGACTTGGCATGCTCTGGCGTGTGCCTGCCTATCTGACCTAGTGCCCATGCTGCCGCCGCCTAAAATAAGAGGATGAGGCAAAGAAGTTAAAAGTCCTGCATTTAGATGTATTGCGTTTGAGACTAAAAACGCATATAGAAATAAAAAAGTAACGAGTTACATAGAGCAAAACAGGGTCACATTGAAGCCCGAACAAGGTCGTATCCTGAATAATTATGGAACTAGATTAAACTCGGATTACACAAGCCACGGCGAAAATACATTATTGTACTGATCTCTAACGGCATTATGTAGATCATCAAACAATACGAACAACAAACAAAGTACACACACAAAAAAAAAAATAAATACATAAACTGCAAAAAATATCTAACATGGTTTCAAAAAAGGCATCCCATTGACCTTGATGTGATCCTCTGACTCTTCAGACAAGACAACGGCCAGTTGAATAACACCCTGAGAAGAAGAGCGTCGATACAAAAGCGCTATTTCGCAAAGTCATTTTCCATGTCTTCAGTGCATCTGCTTTCCATAAGACGCATGCAAAATTAAACAGCAAAGCAAATAGCTTCAAGAAAAACCGGTGCACTTCTTTGTCGCCTGTCGATTGAGAATGATACATACATATCGGTTTAACTAGCATTTGCTTCTCCGTGCCTGCATGTTTGTGCGTGTCAAAGATATAATGTGCGCTTGAGTGATTAGGCTGACTACGTAGTATAATATACTCTCGCAACTACACCAAAAACTGAAACTTTTTTCTACGTTAATACCTTGGACACAATTACGGCCATAGCTAGGTTCTCTGAGTGCGCACCGACGTATCCAAGTAACATGACTCCAGGAAGGCGAACGTTTCCTTTGGTTTCTCCTATGTAATCGATGGTGGCAGCTACACCACCAGCACTGACTATCAGCTGAGCAAGCTGGAAAGTGAGAAGAAAACGCTACCGATTTGAAAAGGCATGAGCGCATAGAGTAGGAGTAGAAAACGGACTTGGGTCGATCGGCAAACTTTAATCAAACATCTCGTAAACAATTTCAGACCAAGACTCGTATACCTCAGGAGTATGCTTGGCTACTTCTCTTATGAGAGTAGCTACATTCTTCTTCACTTGTTCGTCTTGGTCTATAAAAGGAAATAAATAAATCCGACATTACTGGTCGTACACCTTTGCAAACCGCCCGACGACAATCACTTATAGAACCAGGGCTTCAAATACTTTCCATGCTAGCACAGCTATCGATCATCGACAGTTACTATATACTCTTAGCTCATTCGTGGACAACAATCCGCATAATACTAAACAAACGAAAGTCAAGCGTCGAGATAATGTGATTTTCACAGGCGCTATAGGTGCACGGTTACCTTTGAGACACGTCAGTACTGCAGGAAAGATCTCGGCCTCAACAACCATCTCTGCTAGGTCAACGGAATGCTTTGCAATCTGGCAGAGGGCGGAGAACACCTGCCGCTGCAGAAAAAGAGGAGAACGGGTTTACGTAGCTACGAACTACACCAGCTGTTGACCAATCGTTCGCGGACAATGGAAACAAGATAACCTAACACGAAACGGTAGTATAAACAGAAATAAAATGACTTTGAAAGTTACCCAGTCGCGTTTACAAAAGCCATCCTTGCTTCGTCTATAGCTCTTTAAGAGCACAATAGCCGAAATTACCTCGTAAAAAAGCTGACTCCAAAGTAAGGACACCGCCAAAGAGATCATGAGCAAAGTAAGCATGAGCTCCGTTTTCATCGAATGAAATAAACAAATACCTTCAATTTCGCGTCTGGGTTAAGTATCATCTGAGCCAAATGTGCAATTGCACCAGCATCAACCACTGTTTGAGCAAGCTAAACACAATGACATCGCGCATGTATTGACGCCATAATTAAAGCAGAAACGTCTGAAAATACAGAACTTAGGAGCGCAAGGTAAGTTTGAAATTACAACCCTCATATCCAACAATCCAATTATCCATCTTCCATGGCTTTCTATGGGCGGAATTTATCCAAGGAACCATTAAGTTCTAAAATCTCAGATAATTGTCCTCCGAAAATCTTCTAAGTCCTCATCGTTTCCAAAATCCAGCTGACTATTCCAGGTCTTTCTGTGTGTCTAGCTCGCTACAAACAATTTGCAGCGTGCGCACTCAACCACCACAAAAAAAAAACCTCATTAACAAAGCTTGTGCCTCACCAGCGTTGGTTCGACCACGATTATCTCTCACAAGTAATTTGAATCAGCGCAACAGGAAAAAGTCTAAAATGCGCCTCAGACATCGACCTTGGAAGGTTACCAACTTAAGTAATAAGAACGATTCGCGCAAACGTTTCACAAACACACACACACACACACACACACACACACACACACACACACACACACACAATGGAAGAAGAGCAATGCAAAACCCATGTACCAAAGTGGTGGAGATAAAATCAATGAGGTGACAAGCGATCAACAATACACATACAACCAGTATCTCTCAAAGAATCAATTCCAAAATAGCATATTTATAGTGCTCCTAAAGCCTATTTATAGTCCTAAACCTAAAGTTAGGGTGCATGAAAGAGCAGAGTATGCGAAATGAAAGAAAACCGTTGTACCTCTGGAGAATGTTTGCATATGTCACTCAATGCAGAAGCGGCAATTCTTTTTAGTGAAATCTCTGGCTCTTGGATGCAGAGCACCATCAGAGGCACGGCCCCAGAATCCACCACCGACTGAGAAAGCTCTGAAAGTTTACATGGATGTGACCAGAGATGTAGAATTTAACGAAGGTGAAAACATAATCATGCAAAATTTATAAGTCTCTCAGCCCATATTTTTGCAACATTCAGATGCGGAGTAAATAAAAGAGTATAGTACAATATGGTATAACAAGTTTCTGCCAATAGATTTTGTGACTTGTATTGAGTCACTCGCTCAGATAGAATGGAAACATGCCCTCGCATACCTCCATTATGGCGTGCTACACATCCAAGGGCCCAAGCAGCAGCTTCTTTAACACCAGGATCAAACTCTTCCAAGCAGATAACCAATGCTTCTAATGCTCCACAGTCAACGACAGCCTGCGTAAAAAGCACCACATCAATCACGCTAAGTAAACAGACAGTGTGCCATCTTCAAGGTAATGTGTTCCAACATTGAGTTTACAAAGCGAATATGAATATTCTTCTGCATGAGAGCCTGCTTATAATGAAATGACCAAATCCACCAAGCAAATATCTACCTCATACCTGTGCAAGCTGAGGCGAGTGCTTTGCAACTGCCCGTAAAACAAATGCTGCCGTCTTCTTGTAGAACCTCTACACAAAGAAACACTGAATATGTGGAATTCTCTTTGAATTTTATTCTAGAGCAGAACAGACGCTTATGTAGCTTTGCCTTATAGATGATTGACACTTTCAAAAAGGATTATTAGTTATTATTTCTTTTTAACACTCCAGATTTCCAGAAAAAATATACTCTAAGCCGACCCACTGAGAGTTCCAGTTCCTAGCAATGAAGACTTTGAATAATAATTGTTGAAAGCCCAGGGTCATTAAAACAAATCAATGTCATTTTAACAACCAGATTCAAGCAGTTGAATTGGTCAGGCCTTTTTTCAAAGATATAGCTCCTCTGTATGTCATGTGTCAGTTAACAAAGCTATTTAAATTTTTTAAACATTTATTAAAATCGTTTCAATTTTTTGAGCATTTATTCAAAGATATAGCTTTTTTCAAAGATATAGCTCCTCTGTATGTCATGTGTCAGTTAACAAAGCTATTTAAATTTTTTAAACATTTACTAAAATCGTTTCAATTTTTTGAGCATTTATTATATTATGTGCCATGGTGAGTGACCCACAATGTTTCTGGTGCACATAATCAAACAATTTTAAAACTCCATTGATGAAACACATTCTACTCTCACATATCTTAAATTTTTTGCCTTCAGATCCTTCAGATCCTCATGAAATCAATTTTACCAGCTTCATTCAGAGCAAACTCTATCTTAAATGCCAAGTTGAATCATAGAATCTCTTGCATACTTATTGCATAAATATGGTGGATTTGATTGACTATTTAAGAATTGTTACTAAAATAACTTATTTTTGCACATAGATAAATGCCAGAAACTTAACCTAGCTTTGCATTATAGCATAAATGTTCTATTACCATATTGCTAGCAATTAGGCTAAGGTCCAGATTCTCTATGGGTAAGGTCTTTTAAATGTTTTATCTTACTTATGTTTACACATCACCATACAGCTTCATCTACATCTTTGAAATGATGGATATGCAATTGATGCGTATGATATTCCATTTTGTCACATAACTTCTTTGAGAGAAACAAGCAAATTTAAACCTAGCAATGAGTACAATAACCATCTAATAATGAAATGAATACAAGGAGACAGAAGTTACATTCTGTTCAGCAAGTGAGTAGACAAGCTGTGGAAGAATGTCTCCCTTAACAACAGCTTCTGCCAAGTCATCATTATAATCTGCTAGACGACCAAGTGCTAATGCTGCTGTCTGCTGAATTGTTGGGACAACATCCAGAAGCAAAGGTCTAAGCAATGCCATTGCACCTGCAAACAAATAAAAAGAAAAGATCTTAATTCTTAACCTCTACAATTTGCATGGAAAAACAATCCAATAGATAAAGCATGTCAATCTATTATATTACATATTGATACTCTATTCAGTTGCACTAAATATGTCATTTATCATAGCCACAATCATTGAGGCCAAAAATCTTTCTGTAATGCAAATGCCACAAATCCTAAGTGAATACTCATACAGCCATATTACAGTCAGATACAGCAACAGAAAAATGCTTTCATCAGGAAAGGGACACTAGCTGGGAAAGATATTAGGGCTATGGCCAAAGATAACATTAATGGCTCTTAGTGTAACTATGAAGCACCTCTACCAGAAATCTCCTTTCTTTGTAGCCGATCTGTCTGACCAGCCAGCAAAACGATAGGATATTCTAAGGAGCTTCTTGGCCATGTTGTGAGTTTTCCATGGTCTGCTAATCATGTCAGTTTTTTATTTAGCTTGTTAAAAATATTCCTCATAACTCACAATGAACTCTTGCAAGCTTGATGAAACATGTCTCTTCATCTGCAAACAACTTAAAACAAATCAAAATGGATGCCATTAAAATGCAAACAAAATATGGACATGGAGATAAAATAAGCAAATATCCTTCAACATGCCTAACCTGCATTTTGCAACGTCTCTATGTTTTGTGGCCTGCCAGCAAGTTCTGCAATGGTTTGCACAAATGTAGTCCTCGCTTTTTGGTATTGCTCGAAGACTGAAAAAGAAAAAAAGTATTTAAATCCAACACAAGAAATAAACCCGACAAACAGGGGCGGATAGCTGCAATCTGAACACTGAAGAAAGTTATACTTAGCCTCACAGTTGGCATTTAATTTCTATTCCGTGGTTAAGTTAATACAGTGACAAGGAATTTAACAGCAATCATTATATGAAAATCAATGACTAAATCAATTGATAGCAGCAAATGAACAATGAACAACACCACAGCATTTGCAAGCACAGGAATCAATTATAAACATCTGAAATCCTTCATGTCATATTCAATCTTTTGCCATTAAAATAGCTTTGTCAGTTAACATTTAATGCATGCCTACATCAATCAAAATTTTTACCATAACCATGTGATTATCGAAAACTCACACCTAGACAAAGAGCAACAAAAAGAATGGATGGAAAGTGAATTCTTTTAAAAGCAAACCTTGAAGTACTTGTCTCGCACTCATGTCTCTCACATCCAGTAAAAATGGCAAACCATAGGTCACTCACTACTGCGGCGCTATGCTGTGATGGGAAGGCCGTTGCTACGACAACAGCGCCACATTCCTCCTTCTTGTAACCGTCCGCAGGGACAAGCTACGGACAGCACCATGTTAGTGGTTGTACTTTTGCAGCACAAACCGAACTTAGAGTGAGCCGTATCAAGTAAAATCAATCTATCATATAGGCTGTCTTAAGGGGTTACTGGGAGTCATTAACGTTCAGGTGTGCTCTACACCGAAACGGGCAAAAGCAATCTTAAGCAAATATTTATGATCCGGAAACAAAATTTGTCATTAAATTTACCCTTAAACTTAGATTTGCAAGACGGGACTAAATGTTGAGCAGTAACACTCAAATACTTGGGGAAGTAATACTAATACAAACATGCAAAAGGAATTTATTAAAGCACGAAAATTAATGTAAGTGTATGGCTACAGAATTTATGTTGAAAGAACTTTTATAAAAAACGCAGAAAAGATATTGAACAACAATGAAAAATTACACTTAAAACTAAACACTAAACTACACGTAACACTTAAAACTAAAATTTGGTTGTCACAAAGTAGGTTAGTATGGGGGGCGTAATCACTAATAGTTCAATCGGCTGAAATTAGGATTGTAACCATTCAAGCAAAATGAGCATAATGACTACATCTGCAGTCGAGTTGTCATCTGCCGGCTCAATTTGAATATTTGGCTTCCCAGCTGTCACGAAGTATAGATGATAATTGATGAAAAGCCATTGGATGGCTTGCGTTGAAAAATATTTTTCTCCTTAGGGCTGACATCGACGGCGATGATTACGATGGACTTCATTGACTTAATCATCCAGCGTTAGTACGTGCCACATCCTTGAAGCTGCCAAGAGAAACCAATGCATTAAGATCTACGGCAAGTGTGGCCGTGCTTCTGCTGTCGCGTTTACCACTCCTGAAAAATATTGAATGTCAACGACCAATCTTAATAACATATCCGAAATACACTGAAGGTATCAGTTTACATCTTTCTGTAACTACACAGTCGTGGTCAGGCAACTGGATACGTTATTTCAGATGCATTAAAAAAGGAGCTTGCTTTGTTGCGGCTGAAAGACCCAAGGGTACTCATGCTTAGTCACCTTGGGCAAAAAATATGCACTGACTTTCCTTTACCAATGCCAAGTTCTTCAAATAAACTATTGTCGATGCTGGAAAATGAGCATCGGTGTGCTCCGCGCGCAAAATGCTTGCAGATTTGACAAGTTTTACCGGGACAGAACTCATGTTCCTCGTACCTTTGGTGGTAAGGTAGATGCGTTGCAAGAGGTGAAGATATGTTACAGATCGGCTCAGAGCCGGTAGCCAAGATTTGATTGAAGGTCCTCAACAGACCTGCATGACCAAAGTAACTCGGTGCGTCGACAAACATCAGCAGCTATATTGGTAGATAAGATGTCAACAATTGACTTCAACAAGTCAGACTGATCAGTGTCAATGCTTAGTCGACCTCGATTTTCCACATCGAACTTTTTTTTAGCCTATTTGCTAATGCAAGCCTTTCTGAACCAAAGACTTCCAACGCTTGTTTATTAGCCTAGCTAGCTCAGAATTTGTCAAGTTAACTCCTCTAGCGTTATCTTCTCCACACCTCTAATTCCTGAGAGTGCATTTTATTGTGGTGAAACTACATTCTCACATCGTCGCATCTCTCCACGTTTATGATACCACATGTCACATAGGAAAAAGCGTTAATCTATTTCTTAGGCACGCCAAGAGAACACTAGACGCTTATTGCTCTAAGCATCTGAGTGCGTTGCTTTGAGCTTAGGACTGCATTTTACAATTTTTACTGTTACCAACAACGCAATTTAAAGTTAACTACGTACAGGCATGAAAGGCTTTGGCCTTCTTGGAGAACCATGCCATAAATGAGAGTAGAATTTGAGCGGAACAATTGAAGAACCTCCTATTATTACGATGTTTGTTGTAGCCGTCCTCGCTTGCAGTTTGTTTTTCGTTTTCAAAATATAATGAACATAGTAAAACTTCCTCACACAAGTATGCCTCAGCCGTCATTTTCATGGCAGGTTTCGATCATGAGACTTAACACAGTGAAGTGCTGAAGGGGTTTCGTGACGCGCATTGATGCGCGAATGAACCAGAATAAAGTCACTGTTAATTTAAGAAATAAACGCCATATATCTGAAGCCCACAATACATGGTGTTGTGGACGTCCACTCTAGCTCTTACCCTCCCTCCCCCTTGTCGACTTTTGCCCAACTTTGGCAGGCCCCCCCTTTCCTGCCAGCTGGACGCCTATTGAGGATGAACCTCTGGTCCGACATACTCGATTTCGTGTGTTCTTCGCGCAACACTGCGCCTTTTGCTTCAATCTAAAATCTGGCGATTCCTACAGACCCGCAAGTCGCAAAGGCTCAAGCGTGAAAAAGCAGGACATGGTCGGTCATCGTATTATTGTAATCTGCAAATGCAGTTTCTCGAAGATGACAGCATCAACCCTTTCGGTGGTGCTGCCGGACAACCCGAAAAAAAGAAGAAAAACAAAAAAAAGAAAAAAGGAAAGACTTTTTAAATGTTAAAATTTTTTAGTGTGTCAGTTATGGAGGATATGTAGAAGTTTCATGCCCCTGTCTACTGCTTCTGTCTTCCACAGGACTGCGTAGTTATATGGCTTGAAGCTTTTTTACTTGACCTTAAGACTAACTGTGATGGGTTAAAGACCTATTTCACCTTCAAGGTTCTTGCCAAGTTGGCAAGATAAGGCTTATCAGTTATTTGTATTGACATTCCTGTTTAATGAGATACAAATGTTTGACAAAGAAAAGCTTGTGGAACCAGGTACTGTGTTAGTATTGGCACATGAACCTTTTAGCCTATGCCCCTGTACTTATCGTTTATTCGCTATGATGGTTCAAGAGGGCCTGATCCTAGGAAACTGAGGCCACGGGGTCCTTTTAATGTAAAAGCAGCCTCAGGCGAAATGCTTGCGCAGCTGTAAAGTAATCCTTGCTTGCGAACATCAGCATTGATCATTCCTGTCTACTATGGTGCAAGCTTCAGTTGAAGTGCTCATGGCAGTTAATGCTTATTAGTTCATGATTTTAGTCACTTGTTGATGGACTGCCAGACCAGTGCAAGTACCATACTTATGCCCAACATGTCATAATCAGGTTTATCTGCTACTCTTGGGAAGCACAAGGCACTATGTATGCTGTATTTTTTTGTCTGGATTCGTATGTTTTATGTGGCAGATGCTTGCTATTTTTAGTTAAGATCAGCGTAAGTTCTGCCAGGGCTTTTATGCATTTTAAATTGTGTGAAGCCAGTTGCATGCACAATGAAAGTGATACAGTATTCGTCAATATGGGATTTGAAGTTTTTGCTTATCATTCATTGGTATTTAATTGTTATTCTTACTCAAATTACTGCTCCTTCTTTCTCTGTAGCATTGTGCGAGTTATGACAGCAAAGTTAGCGAGCTCAATATTTAGGCCTGGTTTGTTTAATGGCCAGGTTGCTGTTGTTACTGGTGGTGGCACTGGAATCGGTAAGGCTGTTACTAAGGAGCTAGCTGCTCTTGGATGTTCTGTGGTTATTGCTTCACGAAAGTCGGTGATACTGCAAGAGACTTCAAATGAAATCAATAAAGAACTTGGTAGGGAATTGGTATTCCCATATCAGTGCAATATCAGAAAAGAAGATGAGGTGGGTTTATGGATGTATGGATATGATATCTAGTTATATCTTCTTCAATTTAAGCCAATAGTTGCCAATAGTTGTATAAAGCATTATTAAGTATAAATTTGACTTGATGATTATTCTATTATATGACTATTCAGTTTTTTATAAGTTAATGCTTGGCTGCATTTTAGGTAAAAAGTTTGATGACTGAGACTGTGAAGCACCATGGAAAGCTTAACTTTTTGGTTAACAATGGCGGAGGGCAATTTATTAGTCAGTTCAGTTTGATGAATACTAAAGGCTGGAATGCTGTCATTGACACAAATCTCAATGGAACTTACTACTGCCTACGTGAAGGTGTGACAGGCTTTGGGTTATGTTTTTTTCATGTGTGGTATTCCTGCGTGGAATAAGCTTTGCTGTTTGATTGTGTATCAGGATTCATTATTTTAGTTTTTTTGTTCTATTTAATTCTCTTTTGGCAGCTTATCATGCTTGGATGGGTCAACATGGTGGAAATATTGTAAACATAATTGTAAACAACTGGAATGGAATGCCAGGGATGTCGTAGGTGATGTATTTCCTAGCATGAAAATATTTAGTCTCCTTGTGATGATGAAGCTCTTTTCTTGAAAATGTCTTATGCAGGATGATCATTGTGAGGAGTAAATCTTGAAGAAAGCTTGGATTTGATCCAAGTTCTTTTGGCATTTTTTAAAATGTGTTTATCTTATTAATATGGTATATATCATTGTCCCTAGACACACGGCTGCTGCTAGAGCTGGGATCTGGAATTTGACAAAGACGTTAGCTTTGGAATGGGCCCCTAGTAATATACGAATCAACTGCGTTGCGCCTGTACGTGCCCCTGCTTACTGGTAGAGTGGCCTTTCCATTTTTATGTTTAAACCCAATTGTTAAATGTGTCATACTTGCGTTTCTCGGGTTAGAGATTATACTCACACGAGTGCAGTTTAAATAAAGACGTCAATTTTCTGTCCTGCAGCTCACGTGTTCCAAACTCTTGTCATCTGTTTCCTTTCAATTTTCATTTTTAGGCATTTTTTTTACCTATGGTAGTCAAGTTTTATCAACGATGGCTTTGATTTTCGGCTGTTGGGTGGACGAATTCTCTCATCACAATGGTCTTTTTAATCCAGCTCTTTTTCGTTGAGGGTGTTGTGTATTCCGATACTGCAGCAGCAAACTATGAACGATTTCCTGACCTCTTCACCGATGTGATCAAGGAAATTCCGGCTAAGAGAACTGGAACCGTTGAAGAAGTATATGACACTTGATTTACTACTTTAAGATCTGGAATAAAAATTGTTTTGAAATTTTACTTATGTGGACTTACGTGATACAGTGGGCGTGGTGTGCAGTATGTTCTCTCGCGTTTAGGTTTCTGCTGCTGTCTGCTTCCTTCTTTCTCCCGCGGCGGCGTTCATCAATGGCGACACTATCAAAGTGGACGGTGGCCAGAGCCTCTACAAGCACGTCAATTTCGTTGTTCCAGGTTGTCATATTGTTCGTGCTTCAAATGTATCTCGCACTAGAGTTTCCGTAGGCCGGTGATGCTAGAACCGGATTATTTAATTGTTTCTACCTGAGCATTCATCATGACTGCCTACATACTGTCGGGCAAATTAACCGGGATTCGCCCGTAGTAGATCGCTCCGTAAATGCACGACTAGCTTTACCCTCGGCAAATCTATGATGCCTGAAATCCGGACCGTAAGCTTTAACAATATCTTGTTAAGTGCTGATTGGTGTTTTAATACGTGATTACCGTCTCCGCTTGTATCATATTAGTTACCCAAGAGCGAGCCGTTCTTTAAGTCCTCTGGGGACAGCCGTTGGTATAAGAGCTTATATTGCAGTCATGCTAGCAAGATTTATAATTTCTCATGGCTTCTAAGACATCTGCAAACACAACTTAGAAAGTATCGTCTGTTGTGTTCTGTTTGTACTATGAAGTGGATGGTCATCCTTGAGAGTTGGCATAATTTGTCGACGTTGAGGTTTTATACGATTAAAAACTGTTGCTCAAGAATGAAGATCTGTGTAGTAGCTGCCTTACGTAGCCCGTCAGGGTTTCTTTACATTGATGTCTTAATATTTTCGTTCATTCTAGACCACAGCAATGGACCGGAGCCGTTTGCGTGGCAGGGTTCTCCAATCGGTCCACAATCGAAACTCTAAATATTTTGATGTCTTCAATTGCTTGGAAATCCAGTAGAAAAAGATTTTCTTACCTTTGACTCTTGTGACTAGAAGAACGAATGTGGTGTTGTATAGTTGAGTGTTGTTGCTGTTAGTTTCTTCTTTAATTTTGGTTTGCTATCTATTTCCTTATGCATGTTGGGTTGGCTATCTCTTATGAACTTCACGCGAATCGATCGACCCGGTTGCCTAGGCTCTATGTTCGTGTGATATCGATATCAGAACTAACTTTGTTGCAAGCCTGCGCCTGGCAATGACAGTGCACAAAGGAAGCCCCATGTTGAACTCGATCTTAATGCATTCGAAGCCTTGATATCAAAACCTGCTGGAGTCAATACTTCAGTCATGCTTGGCTTAGATATTACGAACTACTCCGTGATTTTGCTAGTAGAAGATGCGGCGCTCTGAAAGGCAGCGCGCTGGCCTGCAAAGCGTTTCCCATAGTTTTGAATACAAATTGCCTACAAAAGCGTTTCCGTTAGTTTTAAATACCTTATCGAAGCTAATATTCAAACACCAAAAACTCGATTGCCTAATGCAAGCCAAGCAAATTTTACTCGTCCAAGCTATTCTCAGCGTGTTTACCGAATGTTACATGTTATATAGAGCATGCTGTGGTTTAACAAACCTTACTGTACCTGTCTGCGTCAGCAAACTCAAACTCGCAAGAGATGAAGAACAAACGACGTATGGTTTGACCGAGCAATTCTGTAGGCCTTTTTGAAGTAATGAAATATATAAAGTTTACAAAAACGCATAGTAAGAATCAAAAGAAGCAAACGCCATACATCAAACATCAAATTTAATAAGGCTTACAACATTAAATTCACAAACTCTACCAATGTGATCGCTACACATCTAAACCTAAAAATCAATATATAACCGTATTAAGTCCAAACATAACACGAAAAGCTAACAGGCGCCCAAGTATAACCTACCTAGCTGGTGTCTCGTTCTACGTCTCCCGATTCTCTCTCTCTACACACACCCACGAAGTGCTCCGAGAGGAGTGTCCAGTGCCCAGTCCAAGGAAGGGTGGGCTAATATAGGGTAGAAACTATAAAATGACTAACGATCACGAACACCAGGAACTATGCTCATACGAGGTAAGGCACCCGAACTGGCCACGGTGGAATGTGCGCCGTAGAGTGTCCAGCGGAAGAGTCCATATACGGACATAAAAAAAAACAACAGAGGAAGGTGCAAGCACCGAAACGGTAACGCCGCGCAGAGTGACTCGTTCCTGCTAGCTGCAAGCCTGGCTATTGCATTTACCTTGACTAACATTCATAAAAGTTGAATTTTATGACGTAACAAAGCGCATGCTAAATACAGATGTTCTTTACATGAAGGGTCCACCGTCAACGAAGTGGAATTTGACCCCTCGTCATTTACAGCCATCCAGTTCAGGCAGACCAAAAATTGAAAGGCTACAACATCTGCAAAATTAAAATATGACAGGTATGCTTATTCGTCTAGTGAAAAACTATCCGCTCGAATCTGAAGATGCGCATCATAAAACCTGAACTCAAAAAGTCAATCGGTGTCTTTAATACTACTTATGCAGCTATTAAAATAGGACATGCTGGGAATTCACAGGTCTAGGTAGAGCATGACATATGAAGGCCCGCCATGAGAACCTGCTCACAAAGCCGAGAAGGGGAAATTTATGACAGCATTGTAATCTAGGACGAGTCTTATCTAAGATTTAAACTTTGAAACTACAGTCTTAAAACTGCGAACAAGTAAAATGCAAAAAAAAAAAAAAATCCAGTTCTTTTATTTTTGGTTTTAATAAGCCCTAGCAATGGCTAATTTCAGCGCTTCAATGGGCATTCCGTTAGTTATTTACACTCCATTTGGTCATCCAAGTAGCGAAAGCGCAGTCCTAGTGCAGCTGGTCAAGCAGTCAACACGTTGTCCTCTTTACTTTCACCTTAGCTGGAGCACAGACCAGATTCTCGCTCAGCAGCGCAGGCGCACTGGAGTGGTCGTCTGTGCGCAGCTGCTACAAAATATAGCAATCTCTCTTTGGAAGGCGTGTATCTAGCGACGTGTCAATCGCTTTCGCTTCCAGCATGTAGCAATACACTCGCCAATCTGCAAGGACTATGTCATTTGTTCGTCTGTTAGGCGTTTCAGAGCAGTGTGGGAGTCTACATAGATTATTAGTACCTGCGCTGCTTTCCACCTGCACTTTGCCCGAGACAAGATCA
The DNA here is from genome assembly GCA_003687565.2 of Craspedacusta sowerbii. Lineage (NCBI taxonomy): Eukaryota > Metazoa > Cnidaria > Hydrozoa > Limnomedusae > Olindiidae > Craspedacusta > Craspedacusta sowerbii. Next base: position 821 of record QQSS02005126.1, on the reverse strand, counting down.
ATGAGCCTGCCGTGAGCCGCTTTCAGGGAGATCGTTTCAGCTCGGTGGCTTTTGTCAAACACGCCGGACGGCAAGCAAATTGTCATGGCGATCCTGCAACGACGATGGCGGCAGTTGTACAGGTGTACAATGTGCGTGACAGCTTTGCTCTCTTCGGCCGGATCTGTCCCCCGGCAAAGCCGGACGAATTGGTTGCGCACTTCAACGAAAGCAGACGCAGCTTGCTATATGGTTCAGGAGGCCCAGCTCTAGCTAAGCATTGCTTTGATATGCACGGCTTATCCAGAAAATTTCGTCTGCCCTTGCTTGTCGCGCGGCAGATTGGGCGACTTCTCACAAGCGATGGCTTTCAGGGCACTCGATCGTTCATCAAACAGGATCAGGACTACTTCAAGAAAGAGGTAATCCTTCCAGTTTTGGATTCTTTAGATCAGCCGGTCGTGGTTGATGGCGATGCTTTGGATGGTCTCATGACTTAAGACTCAAGATTTATTTACTCAATAAATGCAAACAAGAACTAGAAAGTAACTCCCCCATTAATATAATATTAAACAAAGTCCACAAGCACTTCATTGGAGAAGAAATATAGTTTTATATGCATTTATGTGAGAAGGAGGCGTCCTCCTAGCAAGGGCTAATCAGTTCGAAGATGCCACGTCATCGTGAAACTCATAAGCACTACTAGAGTCCGACCGAAAGTGAATTTTTACTTTCGGCCGAAAACGAAACCACGCCGAAAGTTCTTAAGTGCCTTTCGGCCGAAACCGAAGCCGAAACCGAAATTGCAACTGCACTTTCGGCCGAAACCGAAACCGAAACCG
>QQSS02005015.1:0-20036 GCA_003687565.2 Craspedacusta sowerbii | reverse complement strand
TTGTTTTCACCCAGTTAGAAATGGTAGCCCGAGCTGCGACGCGACTGACGTCATTTCGGTTATCATCCATAACGAAGCATCGCGGCGGCTTTCTTTAGATGTGGTAAAGATTTAGAGGTTTTCTTATGGTCGCGAGAGTCACAGTTGGAATAGCTATTTTTAATAGTTTGGAATGAAATTCCTCGACAAATTTTTTTGACCAAATTGTCTGGTAAATTAGAATAAAATCAAAAAGAAAATCGTTGTTTTGTTGAAGGCGCCTTAGCAAGCGACGTGATAAGTGGTGGATGGGGATGCATATCGTTTATTGTTTGATTGTTTGTAACGTTATCCGTTTGTTGAAGGTGTTCTTTTGTATGGACCACCTGGCTGCGGGAAGACTATGATTGCGAAGGCGACTGCCAAGGAAGCAGGTCAGACTGCATAATTTTGTCACATGTAGCGGATGTTCTCTCTTGTTTAAAAAACGTCTTATTTATTTATTTATTTATTTATTTATTTATTTATTTTGCGTTCTGAGTTGCACTTCTCGATGTGAGAATCAAAACCGGCTACACAGTGGGACTACGTAACCTATTTGCGTTGAATACCAAATCTGTGTTGTCTGATGCTGGGGATAATCTGTAACCTTTCATGGACCAAGTTGTTTTGTTCCTTTGAAGATGCTTGCTTTTGTGCTAGCCTAGCTAGACGTACGTTTTTCAAAGAAGCCATCCTCTTTCGAGAAGGAGAGCTAGTGGTTTGTTTGTTCGGCAAGTGTTGCTATGAGTTGTATTCTTCTAGGTTCAAGACTTCTTCAGAAGTAAGCAGCCACGCACTTGTTACCGTCGCTCTTATTTTGCACGTTAAGCTCGTGTACATGATACTAGTAACCTGAATGCAGCCTGGCAACAACAGCCTTGCTATCATAATCGAAGATAACTGCTGGCAGGCTGGCTGGCTGCTACCTGCTGGCTGGCTGCTTCCTTGCTGTCTGCTGGCTGGTCTTCTGGCTGTTGGCCAATAAAATTGCATTTGCTGATCTGAAGGGAAACCGAAAGTGATGCTTACTTTTTTTACGTTATTTTAGGTTGCCGTTTTATCAACCTGGATATTTCTTCCCTTACGGACAAGTGGTATGGCGAATCTCAGAAACTTGCTAACGCTGTTTTCTCCTTGGTAAGAATGAAACCCTTGTTCAGGTTTGTTTGTTTTTCTCCGTGACGTCATTCTAGCTTGATGCATTCCGGCTTACAGGTATCACGTAAGATGGAAGGTATGATTGTATTGACATTGGTTGAATGATAGCGTCCGTCCTGCTCTTGGCATCACTTGTTTTTGCTGTTTGATTCATCCTCGTATCTGTTTTTGTACTTAAAGTGGCTTGGTTTTGTGCGTAATTATGCAAAGCTGCTGATTTTCTTTTACATTGGTTGTTTTCCAGGCGTACAAGCTGCAGCCTTGCATTATATTTATCGATGAAATAGGTAAGTTGCGGCCTTGTGTACTAGTTATCGATGAAATAAAAAAGTTTTTGTTGTTGCCAACTGCCATTTGTTTGTTTTTCATTTGATGATATTTGTAATTATTCCGACGATATTGTTTGATTATTTGTATGATGATTATTTCTTGTTTGACGTAGAAGATGACGATTTTCCATTGTGATGAAATTTTTTGAATATGTGAGGTCGACTTATGCTGCTATGAGCTGATAATCGAGATGGCTCTGTGCCGTGCAACATCTCACAGTATCGTGCTAGATTATGGAGTTTCTTACAAGTCTGCAAACTGCCCTTGAAGATTGTAAGGATTTTCAGTTAGGGTGTCTCTTATGTTCTTCAATTTTTATGAGTACTAAAATATAAGAGCTGCACATTTTTCAAAATTCTGTTGATTCTTAAGATCATTTCGATAGAAAAATGCAAGTAAAATATTCGCTCTTCGCGGTTCCTATGTGTGATGTGGGTGGTTTCTTATCGTATTCATTCATGTATTTATTTATTTATTTATTTTCAGATTCATTCTTGCGCTCCCGCGACTCACACGACCACGAAGCTACCGCAATGATGAAGGCTCAATTCATGAGTTTGTGGGATGGTTGGTAATCTTATAGTTGATTTTAGCAAGTTTACCGAAATCGCTTTTATTAATTGCTAGTCCATCCGTTAGGGCTTTGAGGTGGTTGTGTTCGGCTTAAAAGGATCTTATTTTTCAGATCTTAGTATATGTATTTCTTTTTTCATTATTATGATTTCATTCTTGCGGTGAAAGCGGATTATTAGGAAAATTTTTGTGTGTGATCCTTGCGTTGCTTATGCAGGACTTGCGTCGGCTCCTTCAGTAGAAGTTATTGTTATGGGTGCCACGAACCGACCTCAAGACGTCGACAAGGCCATTTTGCGGAGGATGCCTTGCCGTTTTAATATTAGCCTGCCGGTACGAACATGTCATGCATTTGTTTATATAATGCATTTACCATTGCGTTCGTTTGTTTTTTTTTTTTTTCTTTCTCCGTCTGAGATATTCTTGCTTGTCCCAATGTTAGTTATTACGATTATTGAGAGTGGTCAGAGCGGGCTTATCTCTTGATGTCCACTATGCACGGTGATAAAATGTTTTGGGAGCTCTCTCGCTATCTCTCTCTCTCTCTCTCTCTCTCTCTCTCTCTCTCTCTCGCTCTATTGCTCTCTGTCTCTTTATCTGTGTTAATCTGGTTGGAAAGCAGCCTTTTTTATATGGCAAGTCATGTAGTGTTCTTATTTGTGCTGAAATTCTTTGTATTTATTTTAAATGTGCCAAACTTGGTACATTGACTCATTTGCAAATGTAATCCTTTTACAATGTATTAAACTTTAGGATCAGTTACAGCGTTTAGCCATCCTAAAGATCATTCTTCGTAACGAGTGTGTAAGTTGAATGTCAATTACGTATTTCTTTGATACTACGATTGAGACATGTTTTCATTCCTGTTGTAGAAGGTTTTATGTCGTGGCATGTTAAAGGTTTCTTCGCCTTTCTTTGTTGTTGTTGGTCGTTATTGTTGTAGTTGTTTCCAGATGTTATATCCTTTCTCTGTATTGGTATTTAGAAGAGGTGTGAGCTGCCCCTTGCTAATAGTTATGTTAATCAAGGCGAAATTGCAGCTAAATAACCAGGACTGATGAAGTTGCAGGGTTGTTCAGGGCTAGTATTTGGGGGTTAAATTCTAAATATGGGAGTATGCTTCGTTTCGTTTGTTGTAGTTATCGGCAGACGTTTCCCTTCCTGACATAGCATCTTTGTCGGAAGGCTACTCTGGTAGTGATCTCAAAGAACTATGTACGGCAAGTTGATTGTTCTCTGCATTCTTGTTCATTTGCATGTTTGCACATTGTAGATTTGTTGCTTACTCGAATGCAGCTTCTGCAAGCAGAAGAAACGACTTAATGCTCATGCTGCAGTGTAAACCATGAACAGGTTTTGTTCCGCGCGGTAGTAGTAGTAGTAGTAAAATTTATTTATACTCGGTACTCGAAACGCACACACAGCACAAGAAAAGAATGTAAAACTTAAGCTCATATAAATAAAGAGCTAGCTACACCGAGTTCACGTGTGCTACATAGAATACTGCCTCAATCAGGGTAGACCAAGAAGGCTTTGATTGCAGGTGTGTAGAGTCGTAAAGTGATGTAACACCGCTTATTCCTTCGCTTTAATGAAAGACTACAGCTATCTCACGCGCTTTGCTGATACTCGCAAGCATTGCAGAAGCGTTAAGAATCATCCCAATGTAAAAATGAAAAAACTTAGCTCATATGAATAAAGAGCTAGCTACACCGTGATCAAATACATGTGCTACGCGCATTACTGCACGGTGGCAGTTCTTCAATGGTGACAAGCTTGATCCGATTGGTAGTTAGGGTTGATAGCTCGTATTCGAGTGGCCGTAAAATGGTTTCGCATTGGTGCTTGCGTATACTCCAGCGCCAAGGCGTTTTGTTAGCGTGAATTATACATGTTGCAGGTCGATTGGCTGCCCTGCAACGATTGCACAGCCAAATGCGCGAATTAAATGAGGATCCTAACCAGATATCCAGGTATTGCGTTTTCTTAGACGAGAAACGTTTGCGAACGGATTTCATTTGTCGTGACCATGTCTATCCTACTTTCGGAGAATGGTTGCCCATCACAAACAGTTTTTGCATGCTACCTAGCTTTCGAATTATTGAGTCGAATATTCAAAGGACTAGAAAGTATGCTATTTTGAAGTCATTATTTATATATCCTCTTATCTAGTGGGCTGCGGTTGCAACTGGAGTCCATTCAAATGGAAGACTTCATGGACGCCCTTCGTCGCATGTCGATGAATCATTCGATCATGACCTTAATCGAGTAGGAACCCACCGGCCGGAGGCTTTGCCTCGTTTTGGTGACAGCTGTACGATGCAAAGCCCGGCTGCTAGTTCGCTTCGGTCGCTCCAGTGTTAAGCCGTCATTGGCAGTACTAAGTTGCGACGTGTTGAACGCTTTCCGCCAACTATTAACTATCGCCAGTGCTCCTTTGAATCTTTAGAACTTACAGGATTTTCGCGCGCGTTCTTCGTTTAGTGATATTGTGATTTATCGCGTTCAGTCGTTATGTATGCACGCATCGATAGTAAAAGACTGTTTTGAAGATTTTATTTACTTGCTTTGCGTCGTACTGATACTGATAATTAAATGCGACCTTTAGCCAATGATATGTTGATTGGATGTGTGCGAGAGCTTTAAAGCAAAAGGCAATGTCAAGTGACGCATTTGAGAATTAGCGATGTCAAAGAGGTTCTTAAGCAACTCTTCTGTCGACTCACGCAATGCTATGCAGTACTATATTCCTCATCGTCTAAGGTGAAGGAGTATAAAAACACGAAGCCGCGGCAGCTTAATTATGTCTTTGGTTTCAAACAGCTTGCATTAGACGCGGTCTGTTTGACCTTTCTGTTCTTTCAGTGAGTGAATAGGTGGGACGTCATGAAAACAAGCATAATTTCCAGTCATGATATGTTATCCTGAAACTATCTCTGTTCGTAAGCGCATTGTTTGTGGACAACAATACAGTTTATCAAGTATTTCTCAAGCAATTGTTTTCACGTATGTGTAATCCACCATTCGACGGCAGCTCGGTGCGTGGTGCTCGTCCTATGTGAGACAGCTTTGAAGCGCTGTTGCCGATTACCCAGCAGTATCGTTTGATATCCCATATTTAATGATTGTTCATATTTTTGATGAAGCCATCTTGATTATTTTTATTTGATGTTTGTTTGATTATTTTAGAATTTGCAGTTGGTTCTAGATGTTGCGCTTTGTTTGGTGGGGGTAAGCCTCTCACAAACAATAGGGGGCCTAATCGGATTGACTTCGTTGTTGCGATGGCGAAACTTGCTAATCGGTCTGCTCACGGTTGACGAACTTCCACGATAAACTCCGTTTACCCGAAAACCACCTAGGTGATCTCGGTTTACATAAAAAATTTTAGGTGTGCAATTATCCGAACAAAACATACTCGAATCCATCGATTTTCCTATCTGGTAACACATGCATAGACACAAAGACACACGCACACACACCCACCACGCACATACAAACACAAACAACTTGCGGGATGCTGCGATTAAGACGGGTAATACGCCGGATAATATATGAAGCGGCGGCGATTATAAGTACCATTCCAAGCTACGAACGCATGATAAATAACAGCATGTCCTCATATACTCACAACACAACCGGGCGTGCGAGTGAGAACGAGGAGACCCGAAACGCATAAACCATTCACGTTAATAGATACGTTTACCAGAATAACTTAAGCACAAGGGATTAAAACATTCTCATTCGGTATAGCTTCCTGGGAGGGGAGGGACTTCCAGCCGGAGGCCTCACTGAAGCAGTTTGCATTCCGCTCCCTTCAGTTTTCCCGAGCAAGTCCCTTTCCAGCGTTTCTAGGGGTATGCTATCGATCAAAGAAAGGAGTTCAGCTCCACCACTAACAAGGTCCCTAAAACCATCACGGTTCGGATACGAATGGGGCTCGTGTAACCGTCGCTGATGGTGACTGTCAACATCTCTTTGTACCGGCAAAAACGCAGGACCCCGAGAAGTTGACGCAGTAGGTGAAAAGGGAAGACCAGCAGGACGGTTTCGAATCCCTATTTCGCAATGCAGTGAGGAATCTCTAATGCGACAAGATAATATTTCATCTGCAGGCTTCAGCCTCGACTTCAGAGAAAATATTGACTCCAAGGTCGCTCTTTCCAGCGGTCTGGCACTAGGTGCTCTTGATATATGACCAACGGTGAAAGCCTAAAACCGAAGAGCTCACCATACCAGGCTCTTGTGTTCAACGACGACCCAGCCTTGTTGTATAATTAGAAGCACTTGCGCTAGTGCAAACGCCTACCAAAATGTGAAGAAACTTACCGAATTTTCTTTCTGTTGGGAGTCAGAGCAAAACAGCTCGTTGAAAGTTGGCTGATTGATAGGTAAAACAGCTGGTCTTTCTTCATGCGGGACAACGTGCTTCTGATCACTGACCGCTCCCGGTCCAAAAGTAACACTTCTAGTCAAAAGTGGCGGTACGGTCCGGTCCACATTGGACATAGTTATTGCGCTGAAAAACAACAAACACGGCATAACGCATTGTGCAATACTTGAAGTTAAAAACATTTTCTCACATCTATGAGAAAAATACACTGTATTTACAACACTTTGTATCAAAGACAGATAGATATAAGGGCATCTATACCTGACTTCCTCCTGAATGGCTACAGTCGAAGTAAACTTCGGAGAGATCTAAAAGCCAAGTCCGCACCAAACTTACGAGGATCAGTTAAAGTCGTTTTAGTTCATGCTGCTTGATCATCAGCGTCAAGATTGCATTAGCTACCGCAAAAGGGTTACCTTTCCCCCCACGGGACTTTCATAAACCTGGTATTAAAAAAAGGAGCAAACAAAAAGATTTCCTTATTCTTGTTTTCTACAGATTTCTTGCAATCGCCTTCATGCAGATGCAATTAAGGGACTAGATGTTCAGACTAGCAACTGTCGCCACTCGCACATACACGCATGCGTACGCACAAGCACAAACAAACACTCAGAAAATACGACACAGCAAGAGAAGTTTGTTACTTCCTTAAGGGTTCCGATTCCCACAGCTGGAAAGCTGCATAATCAGGAGAAAAGCATGCACAGCAAGAAGTCTCCCAGGACCACCCACCGAAACTGAAGGTATCTGGCAAGCCACATCAATTTGTGAGTTGCTCTCTTCTTCGGGACTTTGAGAGCCTACGACAGAAGTGGCATGTCCTGGTTTTATTCCAAGATATAAAGTTAACGATTAAGCACAGCAAATTTACATTTATAAAGTTGAACGAATGTGTAAAACGCAACGGAACTAACCTGCTGTCACGTCGCTCTTCTTGAAAAGGGGGTTGAACGAAAGGGCCCTTAAAGAAATGGAATTCAACACCGAAGCTAAAAACAACAGAGAAGCGACGTAAACAGGGAAATAACGCTTGCTTGTTACCCTTAAGGTTCAGACACGACGACGAAGAATCATTTCAAACATCAAAGTAAACTTACAATCCATTCGCTCCATTACTACCAAAATAATGAACTAGCAAACAGCGCCGAAGATAAATAGTTGCCAAAACCGATGCAGAAACATTGGCCTATCGGATAGCCAATTGATACATTAACAAGATTTACAATGGTTCAGGTTATCATCGAACCCATTCCCGAAAGAAAGGTGCTATCATTTCGCCTTCTAGTCATACAAAGAGTGCCCCACCACCATGATTGGCTTGGATGCATTGCGGTGTACTGCACTGCCCGTCATCGACGATGGAGTTGCGTTTCATGCAATTTATGCCGTCAATCTTGTGTGAATTAATATTAAGCACCCGCAAACAAAGCCGTACATGCACCATATAAACTATGCAATCAAGGTTAGTTTCGCAAATGCATACCTTGGTTGCTTGGAAACCTTAAGAAGGTTTTCTCTTATGACACGCACTGCATCTATGTCAAGAGGAATGTGCCAAAAAGCTGCTAATGAGTGGAATCTTATAAGCGGCGCATGCATGAAAAATAAAAAAAGAAAAAAAAAACAGATACACCTAGGCAACCGCAAAGAGACAAGCGACATTGGCACCTCTGCTTCATCGGCAAGGCAACCTCATTGAATATGCTAGGTACCATCAATTTGAAAAAAATTTCTAGAGGATGCTACGACAAACAGCATCAACGTACCGGTGGAAGTAATCCTGTCAACGGGCATGGAGTTTTTCAAAAGCTCAGCTATATTTGCGAATGGAATCTGCAAGACAAGACCAGCGCTTTATATAATTCAAACCACTGAGACGAAATAGTACACATTTAATCATTATCCTATGCCATCGAGCCAGAACCTGCGGCCATAAGACAAGCGGGTTGTCAAAAGTACTTTGAACTGGATCGAAAACTTACGCATTGACTCACCGTGGATGAAAAGCAAGTGGGAGTCTTGGCCTCCGTATGGGAAACACTGCAACTATCTGCATACGACTTGCAAGACTGACAACTACTGCAAACACTGCAAAAGTAAGAACATACAAGCTTCAACAACCTGCAGCAGCCGGCGCTAACCCAAATAGGAAACAAAAATAAGCTTCACAAAACCACCGCGCTTATCTTGGAAAGGCCGAAAACCCAGTCGCCATACGAAGCAACAAAAATTTATGCTCTAGCATACTGCGCCATCTAAAAATCAGAAACAAACACCGGAATGGTACGGAAATAGAAGCTACGAAGAAAGGCTGAGCAAACAGAAGGTCGCTAATAGGCGAGAGCTGAAAAAGCCATACTTACAGCGACAACTGTTTCGACGAACAACAACGATCGCACAGCACGCGACCTAACGAACAAACAACAGCAGTAGTAACGAACAGGGTGCGCTTGCTAACGCGCATCCACGACTTGCGAATATTAACATGAACTCTGAGCTACCAATGCATTTACTCGTCGAGGAACGGGAGCCAATTGACAGAGATACTGCTACTTCAACAAAAGCGGTACAATTCACTAGGCTTTTCGAGACCTGGGATCTCATTTCACAACACTTTTTTTATCGAAGTGCTGCAAGAGCAAGAGCACATGGTAAAAGAAACCAGCCAATCAAGCCACACTTACGCTGCAAAGGCGTTTTTGCACGCTTCGGCCATTCAGGGGTAGTCAAGGCCAGTTGACGAGAGGGTTCCTTGACAGCGCTTCCAGCAATTCTCGCCAAACTGCAAGCAATCTCGGACGCCACCTCGCATGATTCCTACAACACCGTAAAGGAAAAAGAAGAGATTAAACCTGAAGAGATTTATCGAAGTTAAGGCAAGATTCACATAAATAACCGTTAAAGCTTCGTAATTGCACAGAAAACAGAAACAGACTAAACCGAGTTTGGAGCAAAGGGGTTGCAAGCACGGTTCTCGAGTGACATACCTTTCTCGACAAAAGACGCCTCTGCAAATCTGAAATATAAAAGGGAGTGGGGTTAGGGACATGTTACCTACTGGCTAATTGTATATTGCATGTATTATTTAAGTTCTGAAAGTTTGAACGAAGCTCTTTTATAGCTCGCTTGACTAAAACTAAGTAGCATCATACTCGTACTCAAGTCTTATTGAAGAGGATGGCCTGGTTTACATCAGACTAAAAACAAGCGCGCTAAATATGCTCCAACAGACCAACAACAAAAGCCTGCTTTATTTCGTACGAACCTCGATACACAGAATTGGACGACTTCGAATTGCCAAATATCCCTCTCACACCAGTCTAAACGAGACAATCATATCTTTGGAAGCGATGTCCTTATCAGCGGACGATCAAGCTTCAAAGTCACCCAAGCTTCGCCATTCCAAATCGAAAACGAGATAAAGCGGATCCTCATATTACCATGTTCTTTAAAGCGAAGATGAAATCTAGAAACTACAGACTTACAGATAATCTTTTAGTTCTGATTATCGTGCTGTCCAGCCGCGACAACGACGCGTGAGCTGTTTCCGCCTCACATTTTCTTCCATGTCGCTGACGAAAGTCCTTAAACATTGAAGGTTTATCGTGCAAAACGCCTTTGTAGGCAATCGATAGTATCAGAACCGAGTGGGCGATTACAAAACCGACTTGTACTTCAGCGCAAGAAGTCACACGTCCGGCAATTAATAATGGCAAGGGCACTCAAAATCCGCAAGGTAACAAATATTCTAACTCCATGCTAAAGCAATAATATCTGTTAAGAACAGCGAATAAGGAATATATCCCATGATGCAGGACATTTCACAATAAATGAATAACCTCACCTTGGCCTGCCTGGTCTTGCTATCTCTCTGACCGGCATCAGCCATGAATCGCTATTTACGCAGCAACATACTTAATGCTGGTAACATGCATATTCATAAGAAATCAAACATTCGTCATAACCAGACATTTAACGCCCTCTACCGATCGCACACCAGCAAAAGTTGCATTGTAAAAAATTGGTCGAAAAGAGTGCGAAAAGCTACAACTAGATGAGAAGTGTATCTGACATAGCGCTGGAACAGTAGTCAGCGCCTCGCAAAGGAGCCAGGTAGAGCCGCCGGGCGCTCATAAACATATGAAATGCAGATATTTCTTTACTAACGCAGAGTTACAGCTGCATAAAGCAGCGCCCGCTACAGTTTTCTGCATCCTGAAGTTCATTGGAATTTTTCCCTAACAAGTGGAACAATTAATTTATTCTACTAAACACAATTCACTCAATAAGACTAGCAAGCAATAAATGCAAAACTTTCATTTTTTTCTTCCCCTAGATGATGTCCAAAAATACTAATGGGCTTCTGCATTGTAAAAGCTGGAGAACAGGGCCCCAAATAAAGCTGTTGATAAACCTGAAATCACACACATTCTTTCGATTTTATAAAGATGAAGAATACGCAAAGGTGCTCAAGGCAGCTTCTCATCATTAACTCCATGCAAGCTGCGTCTTCGGATTACGAAGAGAACGAACTAATGCATTAGCTCTTTATGATCGAACGTTACTTCCAACACCTCAACCACAACCGGATTCGAGTCAACGGCCTCGGCGCTTATATCCTCTTGTACAGCCAGTCAGCAACGCATAACACGCCCCACGCCTTACCAGAAAAACACAAACTGATTTCGCACAAAACTGGAAAAAATCTGAGTTAGAACAGAGAAAGATTGTTTGGCGCTAGTGCCGCCCTAGACCTAAGCCAAATAGTAGTCACGAATAACGCCGGCTAAGAATTGCTACTTTGCTAATCTTAAAACAAACAAAAAATGGCACCAAAACAGCTTCTTGTCCCAATGATTAGCAGCTTCTGGTTCAAGAGAGGATTGTGGCAAACGTGACCGCCTACTGGCCTTTCGCTTTTTCCTGCCTCTTGAGCCAGCGACTTCTCGTACTTTTCATCACGGAGGAAATATGATGAATTACAATCCAATCGGGCACGTAGCTCGCTATGAAGGCTTGAACTTCATGACTCCAAAAACCAGTCATTTGCTGGGTGAGACCGAAGGCATCAACGGCTGACTTTGCAAAAGAAACAGAATCCGGAATCAGAAGACTTGAGTTTCGAATCTTTGACAACTTTGTAGCAACGAAATATGGAGCAACTACCTAAAACAAAAGAAAAACAATTGCGCTCAGTCACAAAAATAAAAATATTAAAGAGTTTCTCATTAATGAAACAGAGAAAGGACATGCAGTCCACAACAGCTCCTTATTGCTTCGCAGAGAAAATATACACACAAAATACCCCATCCATCGAAGAGCTTACTTTGAGTGAGCTACGTTCGAAAGCTCCTAAATTCTTACGGCACGTATGAAGCCCTTGTTCAGAACTTCGAAGTAGCTCATAAACATTAAAGTTTCCATGAATTGGATTTTTGTCTTGCGAAATATGAAAATCGTTAATCAATTACGCGGTTTATCTGTCAGAACTTTTACAAGCAGTTTCAGTTTACCAGCACTTACAGCTTGATACAGTTTTAAAGATTTGCTGCGAAGGCCATTAAAATACAACATCAGAAGTTACTAAGACGTACTTGACCAATTATGCCTTTAGACTTGTACTCTTCGTGAAGGGCGCGTCCAAAATAACTAACAAACACCTGCAGGAAAAACAAAGGTAAATGACACATTGAAGAAAAATCAGCACCATTAAATAAAGATTACAAAAATAAGAAAACTTGCTATTGAAAAAGTCTAGCTGTTGTGCGTCTCCTTGGCATGAAGACACGAATATATAAACGTTTAGCATTCGCGAACATGTCTGTTGGAAGATGATAAGCAAGGAAACAATTTTCAGTACAGAATATATCCCATATGTAAAAATCACTGCACTAAAACGAAGGACTTAGTCAAATTTTAAACAAGTTGTTGTGGTGAGCTGAAATATCTAATTGCAAATAAGCAAAATTTAGGGAAACAGTCTGCAACACCTCCCATGTATCTAAAAGGTCTATGAGCGCTTTGACGGGATGACCGGGGCGAAATGGCGCATGTCAAATCCGCATCCACTGGACGACAAAAAATTGATTATGTGGCCAGCCGCACCAGGTTAATGAGCCCCAAACAAAAGCTTGCGTACGCAAAGGATGTGAAGCCGCAGATGGAAGAGGAATAAAAACGCCCAGTCACGACATGGCAATGAAAGCTTTAAAATACTTGGTAAAGAACATATAAAAAGATATAAAAACAAAAATATAAACATAATATAAATAAAATACTATATAAAAACAAAAAAGAACAGGAGATATAACGCAACAGAACGTAGAGAGCAGCCCAGGCAAGAAACATCTAATGCCTGCGTCAACCAAAGTTTAACTATGAAAATAACGTGCTTCATTAAGAACCTGAATACAACTCAACTAACTTACCTTAGAAGCACTATACACCGTCAACAGGGGCACAGGGATAGCCGACGAAGATGAAGACACATGAACGAGCAGTCCACGATTTCTAAAATAAACAGCACTAGACGACACTATTGGCGAATAAAAGCGCTTACTTGACAATTTTATGAAAGCATCTCATCATTTATTGGATGCTTTATTGCTCACCACGCAGGTTTGCGGATTAAGGCGAGGATGCTTAGTGTGAGCGTAGATGGTCCACATACCCAGCCTTCGAAAACATTGAACGTAATTCGAAAGCAGCTTTAATGACCTCAACGTCGGTGCTACCTTCCATAACAGCAGTCCTCCACCAGACCAAGCTTTAAAAAGTTTTTGTTCTGAGCTATTCAGGTTTTTCTTGATGCTTCATATGACAGGGTTTGTGTTGCAGTCACACACCTAATGTAAGCTCACCGAAGAGCAGTTGTTTCGACAGGAGCTCATCGCCCTACGGATAGCTTGTCGAATCACATCTGAGTCGAGCAATCGTGGTTGCCACGCTTCATGCATTGGGGCGTCGCACCACGTTTTTTATTGATTTCAATTAACTTGTCGACTCCGTCAAGCAAATTGAGCTTTAGGAAGTGCTCGGGAAAATTGGTTTACCTCCTTGCTTTGTCAGCATGTTTAAACTACTTCAGATAAACACGAAAGTTTGCGTCAGCTGTATTGATCAGCTATCAGAGAAGAACAGCACATGTCAGCGGGTAACGACTACCCGGGCGAGTCGCATCTAGTCCGACTCGCATTTACCGTTTGACCTGTACGGCTTGGCTAAACCTGACAGGAGCTAAAAGCTCACGCCGGCATAGCTCCCAGGGTCACAGGAATACTCAAGATCCTCCACCGCGATAAATCATTCGGTGTAGAACACACTGTTCTATAGGTTAAGACTATCTTGAAAATTCCAGTCTCTGATACCAATACTGGAGTTTCATCAATCACTCCCTGCAACGCCTCATAGCAGACATCCCATTGTCCGCCACCGATCTCCTCGGTTGGTTCGCAGATTCTGACAACGGGAGTCTTCATGCTTGCGGATTCGAAGCAACCAGACGTCATTCAAACACCGGCCTGCACCTAACCACGGCCTGTGTGAACCAGTGCCATAGATGAGGACAAAAACTCGAGTGCGGCCTTGATATCACTAGAAAGAAAATATTCTTGGCCTTCGATCTCACAACTAAATCAACTACCGCACCTCGCTGATCACCAGCACACTGAGCTGATAGTCGCTCTACTAGATATCATAGAATCGATGTCAATTGGAATCTCTATATGCAAGAAAATATAAATGTACTGTTGAACAAGGGGAAAGGTTAGCACTAACCGTTAAGAATCATCAATAAACCTAGTCGAAGCGAAGTTCTCTTCGTTGCAACAAATGCTTTACATGCCATTATATCTGGTAATTCCACTCGATTTTAGATATTTAGTAACAGCGCCAACTTCAATTCAACTTAATTTCTACAGACATACAGCTTACGAACCACTCTACAGCAGCATCAGGAAAGGTCTTCAAATATCTAAAAGGCACACACTAGTCCTTGGCCAAGCCGCTAAGACAACAGCTGCATATTACTTAGGTCTAAAAGAGTATTGCTTCTCAGGCAAGGCATGAACCGTGCAGAGGGTCAAGCAATAAATCTTGCCCTGTGGAAAATCATGGGCCTTCTCGAGCATCATCGAATGACGGTAAACAATGAAGAGCAAATTATATTCCAAGACCAAAAAGTTCAAGCCAAGTTTCAAAGGTTCAACACGCTTAGGTAAAAAGCCTCGCATACCTTTCCACCATGCCAGAAAGAACACATCTTGTCACCTAAGAATAATTAACCACTAAACAAATTCGTGATAGAACAACATGCTACAATAAAACTATGCATACAATTTAGAGGGGAACAAAGACTGAACACATGGCCGGGGGCTATACGACATTGAAAACATGTAAACAGTTCTAATTTTTTAAATGCAAGGTGCCAGAGTTGACCGATTTAATTCATTTCGATTAGAACCATTTCATTTCATCGAAATCTTTTCGTTAACAGTTGAAAACAACTAGCATTAACACACACACACACACACACACACACACACACACGCACACATACCCACACAAACACACACAGATACACACACACACACACACACACACACACACACACACACACACACACACAAACACACACACACACACTCACACATACCCACGCAAACACACACACAAAACCGAAACATGCAGAATCCTTTTATCTCTAGTTTCTATTCCAATCAGTTGTTCCATTTATATTATCATTATCATCACAGTTCACAGTAGAATTATTAGTCTCTCACTGACAAGAGCCTAGTGTGTGGTCATAAATTAATACAGTAGTGTACTTTCTGCAGTGATAATCGCAGCATGAACAAAAATAGTTTGAAAGTAATTGAATAATTATTCAATGCCGTCTCATTGAGACTTTGATACAGCCTGACTGTGATCACTAGTCATTTACGCCCATTGGGCTCATCGTCTAAAAATTAAAAAACATAAACAAGGCAGCAACACAAGACACTACTGCCGCTGCGCTTGCCCTGGGTCTGCAGGTCTGGCACTGCCGCCTTGGCCAACATTTGAATCCTTTGCTTGACTAGGATTATATTTTTAAAATACGCTGAAGCAGTTAGTCTTCAAAAAAAGTTGCAAAAACAGTTTGGCAGCCTTGTCTGTCGTAAGTATGTTTCTCAGCTTGGAATGAGCTAAGCCATATGATGAAAACACACGCTAAGCGCCAGCAGAGGAAGCCACTGCGTTCGGCAGACGCATAGTTGACAAAGTCACGGTCAAAGTAATGACGATGTGACAGGTACCACTGAACGACTGATAATTTACTTGTTACATCTGAGCTGAACTCAAATTTAAGGAATGAACGTGACTTTCCCCGAAAGTTCATCAATATGGGAATTACGAGATAATACTGCACATTGCCACACTCAAATGCTGCCGTTTTTTTCTTCTACTTTATTCCACAACAATCTTGATAATGAAAGTGTACAAGGTAAACAAGAAGCTGAGAAGATGGCATAGCCTAATCATCCATGTCTGTGAACTCTTTTTTTTTGACAGCCTTGCGATTGCACGAGTTTCCCACACTTAACTGCGTCTATGTTGCACGTGGCACACCATGCTGTGACAAATGCAAAACCATTGTTGTTGGATGGGTAGGTAGTTCATTCTTCAGCTGATATCTTTATTACAAGATAAGAAACATTTTGTGAAGAATCAATCACGCGATGCTTGTCTTCACAGAGCGATGGCTTACATGGAGCTTTTCATAAGATTTTAGGAGTACTTGGCTTGTCGCGTGTCCATTACGTATACCAGCTTTGATTGCCTCCGGCCGATGGTGAAGTCTGTAGTAAAGTTAGAGTTGGTGCACACAGTTGAATTTGAAAGAATAGACATAAGCAACTTCCGGTGTTATATATTCTATGCAGCAATTATGCGACTAATTAAGTCAGCTGTAAACTGGCATCATTGTATAAATCAGTGCTATGCATATATGGGTAGTTAAACCTAAGTGGCCAATAGCCCAAACATTAAAACAGATAGTTACTGATTTCCCACCTTGCTCTGGCTAGAATATTGGCAATTTAAAAGAAAAGCGATTTAAATATTAAAAATCGCATTTAATATAAATCTGATTTAAAATCTAAAAGATTTGATTAAAAAAAAAAAAGAAATCCGATTTAAATAAAAACAATCATTTTCCCAACCCACAGACGCAGACTACGTGCAGCTAATGAATTGTAATGTTTGCACAGCTTTTCAAAACATTATCAACACAGCAACACACTACCAAGATTTGATTAAAAAACAAAATGCCTCTTTTCTTTAAGCACATCTGAACGTGGATCAGAAATCTTCGTAACAAATACGCGCATAAGATCATTGCGAGCCGTTCAGAATCCAAAAAGTTCTGGCTGGGTACATGCCAGTGAAACTTATAGGAATATTGAAATTAAATCAGTTTATGATTTCTAAACTTGTTTCCACAACCACAAGGGTAACAGATAAGCAAGGTTACTAATAATAATAATTCTTTTTTCTTGACAGCAGTAAGTTATAACGCTAGCTTCCGTTACGAATAAAGTAATTTTAAAAGAAGGACACAACGCATTTGATAAAATGATAGCCATAGAATGCAAGAAACCACAAAAAACTTGCTCATACCTTTAACAGAGACGAACAGTTTACGCTCATAATTGTGTCTACTTCCTGAAACGAAACAGAAATATATAAGAAGTGAAAACTTCAAAAGTAAAAGTCGATAGAAGAAAAGCCCAGAAATTCCTAAGTTATTATTTGCATCAGTTACATAACATGTGTTATATAACATGACCAAAAACACGAAGAATAGCCACTCTCTCCATGAGAGAAGACTCGCAATCATGCATCACCTAGGCAAGAGGATATGGAAGGATCTTTATTATTTTGCAGAATGCCTCGGCGCTTCTTGGAAAAACAGACCTTAGTAGTACCGTGGCAAATTGTCACGCGATAGTCAAGACAATCGCGTAGCGGTGAAAAAAATCCACAGGTTTTAATTTTTAAACACCTCTTGAATGTTGCAGACTCTTAAAATATTTAATTTGCATCCTTGTGATGCACTCAGCTAGCATAATGAACCAGTTATGCAAATGTTTAGTTTAGTAAAGCCCTCAATATTAAAGGCTTCATCTTGAAGATAGGTGACCCAAACTCGTGCGTTTGAACCAATAAAAGTTCCGAAAAAAACAATTACCCATACAGGAGTGAAAATCGCATGTGACAACAAATGGGTGTTCAAACGATGTAGAAAAAGCTCCAGATGAAACGATAGAAACGATATCGACAATAATAAAAAAACAACAGCTCTTGCCTTCTCGGTTGTCTCTAGGTAGTAGGCAGGATGGTCATACGAAAAGCCCACGTTATTGACTAGAAGATGAATTGCAGAATAATCTAACCATTGACACTATAACCGCACACAAAGGCCTTGCCGCAAGCAGACGAGGATACTGCATAAAAAAACTGCAATTACGAGGAAGTTAATCAGAGAATGAAACTACGTGACACTCTGATTTAACTTTACACACAGCTAAATGGGTTTTAATTGTTTTGAGTCTACATAATGCAGGCTGCATTGAAAATCATACATCGTTTATATTCACACATCCACCACCAAGAATTACTAGATACCGACAAATAGCACTTAACTTTGAAATACAGAAAGAAGGCTCATCGAAGTCCTAGCATTCAGAGAAAGATGATTAAAAACAGGCCCGAAAGCATTAACATTTTTTATATTCTTGTAAATCAAAATTTACAGCACACTTACATAAAATTTCTGGCATAGAATGCAGTCAGACAAGACAACGTTGAGAAAAGATAACTTCTTTAGAAATTGACTTTTCTGTACCACGTATGCCAAAAAATAAACATTATTCTACCTGAAATAACGGCTGAGCGCTATCTCAAAGTGGAATTGAGACTCTACAGCTATACTCAGCATTCTGACAGCTTAGAGTTCGTCTAACAACAAACAATACAGATAATTATTACGTCCTTTAAACTACGCTCTTCAACGTTGGCCAGCAAGCTCTCACAAAAAAGGGTTAAAAATTATACTCACCCAAAATGCCAATATCAAGACCTTTTAATCCATTTTCGATAGCAAGATATGAATTTGGGCATGCGAAATCGAATTCGATAGTTCGCACATCAACAGAATGCTTAGCTTCTATATGAACGAAAGAAAAAGAAGCGTTTCTTGCAAGCCGAATAAAAATTAATCTACTTCCTAAAACACAGTTGGGATCAAAAAACGTTGCGAGCCATCACAGCCCTTGAAACCTCGACAATTTATAGAAACAGTCACATCATGCGACGGGTGCGTGGCTCCAACATGCGACAACGCATGTGGCTCGCCCAACCCGATTCACAAGCAAAGAAACAAGCCAGATGGCCGCTACATTCCGTTCTGCATTGATCTGACAGATAGAAATGGATGCTTTGTGTCTCTTATCACCCAGCATGGCTGCATTATTTTATCATACTTCGGCTTGGCAAGATCGATGCGTGTTTTCCCAAAGAGTCATGAGAAAACATTGCACTTGCAACTGTTAGCTGGTCATTGACGAAAACGCTAACAAAAATTTCATCACTTTTGTGTCAGTGTAGGCCTTACATACTTCTGACAAACCCATTTGCTTACCTTAGATTGCAAAATTTAGTAAATTGGCCTATTGCATAACTGAAACTTTAAAATAGAGAAGCATAAGGTCCACAACTAAGTAATAATGGATGCGAATAACTATTAAGTTTTCATAAAACTCACTAATTTCTTGAGCAGTAGAAGAAAGCTTGTCTTTGGATCGACTTATTAAGACCAGATCAAGGCCACGAGCAGCCAGCTAAAGTAAATTCAAAAATTGAGGCGTAAACAGGTGAAGAAGGATAATGTATTTTATGGTCAAAAAGTACAACATTGTACGTAGCACCCAACTATGATTTTAACACACCAAGATCAAATCACTGCAAAAGCCCACCATACATTCCATGTTACTGCTAATCGTATGAGAACAAAACAGCAAAGACATACATAATACTCAATCATATCCTTAATATATATTGCCTTTCATGCTTCAGATTCATATATTATAACATTCTGACCACCACAATCCCTGCAAATTATTTTTACTTGTTGGTATAAGCTTTCCATGCCTAAATTACTAAAAAAGCAATTCTTTTATTCTTAGACGTTTCGGCTAAAACAGTAGCCATCATCAGTAATATATTTCTAAATCTAAACGAAAATAAAAAGAAGTAGAGAAATCAGAAACTATAGATAGCGATTGGCGATAGCGCAATAACTCGACATCTGAAGGCGGCACACAAGATCCAAACAAAGGCACTTGACATTGGGCACTGCGTCCATGTTCTAAAGAAGGGCCGTTCAAAATTCGATTGCCTCGTCAGCGAGATGATTTTCATCCAGAAGAAGCGTCCGTTGCTAGATGTGCAATCGGACTCGCTAAAGGCGAAAGTTTTTGTGTAGTTGTAGTTTGTGTATAGTTTCTGATTCCTCTACTTC